>VDFB02355632.1:0-38158 GCA_007258455.2 Sequoia sempervirens | reverse complement strand
TGATAGTCTTGTTGACCTTTTTGGTGTAATTTTATCTACCCACAAGGTTGATTTCAAATTAGTATGCCAAGCTCTTTGATTTCCTTCCATAGTCCTTTTGAGAATGCTGAGAAGACTTGTATTTGTGGACTTAACTTGTCCATTACCTCGAGGATAGTAGTTAGAAGATGTATTCAGATAAACACCATTTTGAACAGCCCAATCAGATATCTTAGTTCCTATAAAAGCAAGTGCATTATCTGAAACTATTGATTTAGGAACTCCAAACTTGGTTATCAACTCTACATAAAAGTTCAAAACAACTATTTCATTAGCCTCTTTAAGTGCCACAGCCTCAGTCCATTTTGTGAAGTAATCAGTGGCAGTGAGCACCCACTTGTGCCCTGCATTTGAAGGTGGATTTATAACTCCAATGAAATCTAAACCCCACTTCATGAAGGGCTATACAATCTGAATTGGTTGCAATGGAAGGGCTGTCAAATTCTCTTTTCCTACAAATATTGCACACTCTTTGCATGTTCTTACCCATTAATGTGCATCTTTAAATAAAGTAGGCCAATAGTAGCCTCCTTTCATTATCTTAAGAGTTGTAGCTCTTGGTGAGAAATTTCCTTTAGTTGGTCCTTCATGAAACTCATGTAAAACTTTATCAACTTGATTAGCTTCTATGCACCTTAGCAAAACACCATGGAAATCTTTTCTAAAAAGAAAAGCATTTAAGAAAGGTCTTTGAAATATACACAAAGTCTGATTTCACCATTTTTCTTTCTCACAGGAACAAGATTGGATACCCAAGAGGTATGTTTAATTAGAAAAATAATGCTACTCTCAATGAGCTTATTCAACCCTTTGATCATGAGGGGCTCAAGCTTGGGGTTAAGTGGCCTTTCCTTCTATCTTATAGGTTTAGGATTAGGCTCAAGCTTAATGGTATGTTGGGCAATAGTAGGATCAAAACCCTTGAAATTTGAATATTCCCATGCAAAAATGTCACTAAACTCTTGACGAAGTAAAACATATACATTCCTTTGTTCTAATGTGCATACCTTACCAAGCTTCAAAAGCTTATCTTTGAAGATCTCAATACCCTCATAATGATCTTCTTTAATATGCAAGTTGGATTTTTATTTTCTTACTTGGTCATTAGCATTCAAAATAGACTCCAATGTCACCAAGCCATTGGGAAATTTGTTGGTTTTCAGCTGTATGATTTGATTCTCGTACTGTTGTCTGAGTTTCTCTTGATTATCATTGGAAAACTTTACTTCTTCTCTCAAGAATTTTATGATCTTTTGATCGATGTCAAGGACTTTTCAAAGCTCATTATTTTTAGGAACAAAAGATCTAACAATCAATTTAACATACTACTGTTCTTTAGAATTGTTGATATCATTAGGGATATCATATTGAGCTCCTATGGGAGCTAATCTATCAGCATGATTATTTTTTAGTTCTGGGAATAGACAAAAAATTAAAAGCTTGAAAATATTCAATAAGATCCCATACTCTATGCTTATAAGACTTCAGAAGATCATTTTTAGTAGTATCAAGGCCTCTCACTTGATTAACAATCAACTTTGTATCACCAAAAACTTGTAAACTGTTGGTTGTTTTTCTTGTATAATCTAGGTTGGTCTCCTATTCTACCTATGGAGTAGCCAACTCCAATCAAAGGCAGTTCAAAGGACTTGGACCAACTGACAAGATTCAGCGCTAGACTGAAATCTTCTACACTTTAGGCTCTACAAAACCAGGGCGGGTATACCCACACAATGCCTCAAATAAGACTAGACATTGCTTTTTATAGCAGATAACTCCTGATATCAAGCGTTGAGGACCTCAAATGGGGCTAGATTCTTAGTAGCTCAACCTTGAAGCAACTAGGATGTAGGACACAAACTAAACAAAAGATATTCAATGATTTGTAGATTAAAAGGTTTATGAGAGGAACCAGGCCGCAAACAAATTAGTACCTAATCCAGGGTCATGGAGTCACACACAAAAGATGGAATTCATCTTCAAATAGAGCCCAATCAGTGGATTTTGCTTTTTTGATGCCTTACATCAGCTATTAGTGCCTTACACTGACAATTCGGCTCTTGTATCAACTAGACTATTCTTACCAAATCCAACCTGCAAACAAGTAATCACTGCTATCTATTCAAAGGATTTAATTGCTTCCTTGAAGCAGACCTATCAACAAATAACACAATCCCATGAAGTATGAGAAGATGAACAAAAAAAACCTTATGCATTTATTCAAATGATTAAAAGCCTACAAATGTGGAGACAATATGATGATATGCATGATAGATAAGCATCTTCATGTATTCCTGCTTAACCGATTGCATTCACAAAGGAATTCAACATTACAGTTTACAGACTCAAAAATGACCTAAGACCAAACCCTAATCTATCCTAGGCTAGTCCATAAACTCAGAAAAATGGAACTGAACCAAAGGAACCGAACCCAAGGGACCGAACCCTTCACACTGGCCATGAAATCTCCCTTTATAGGAACAGGGAGAGCAACAAGCAACCGTCCAGGGTGACTTTACATGTCATCAGGTGACCAGGTCAAACCCTAAACAACTTGTAGGCTAAGTCACCAGTCCACCACCAACATCAGGACTACATTGAATGTTCATGTCAAGTGAATCCAGGAGAAAGCTCGATGCAGATCTGATCAGGTAAAATCAAGCAGGATAGACATGGGCGACCATGGCAACCAGAACAAGTCTATTAGCCAACATCAAATCAGCCCAAGAATCCACGCGCCCATACCTTTGAACACGCCATCATGTTCTCAGAGTCGCCATGAATGTAAAATCAGCGGATCCAGTGACCCTCCATCTACTGCCATCAAGTCTAAGTTCTCTGGTCTTCATGCACAATGCACAACCGAAACCCTAGTCGCACACAACTGAATTGAATTTGGCCTATCGATCATCACAGATCGGACGGTCACATTTAAAATCTGCAAAATCCATTGAACCACATTTCCAATTGACTCCCAGGCTCACGAAGTCTCCAGGCCACGTGTTGGAACCTCGCACATCTCGCAAGGTTTATCATCCCTGTAGCTCACATCAGTGAGGCTGGCGATAGCCATTGATTAGATGCCAGTCATCCAGGGACCGTCGATCTCTGTTTAAATATACACACTACGACACGAGTTCAAAGGTGGGGTCCATGTGACATGTGGCGGGCGGACACTCTCCTTGTAGAGCATAAAGATCAGGCAAGTCACATAAGCGCTTAGGCGCTGGCCATCAAATCATAATGATGGTTTCCCGTAGACCATTGATCTATGTTGGGAGGAACATGGGCTCCACCGTCGGCAAGACATAAAGAGGTCGGGGAGACCACAGGCCAAGAATCGTATGTTACATCGAGCGCTCATCATAGTTGGAAAGAGGCCACCAAGTCGGCGAAACATCATGGTGAAGTCACCGCGACTGAAGGGAGGTCACACTGAGCACCAAAGGGGCCACCAAAGTCAATGAGGCAAGCATGAGTCGAGGAGACATCTCCCCATCACAAAGAATACAGGCCGATAGGAAGGGGTCTCGAGGAGACATCACAAAGTCGGGAAGATGTCATCCTGAGAGCCAAAGGTCATGCCAAAGGCACAGCGGGGGGCTGGTGGAAAAGGTAACCAGGGGCCAGTTGCCGATGAGAAACAAGGCACAAAGGATAACTTAAGTTGCATGTGTACCGGCCCGGCAAGTCAATGAACAAAAAGATAGGCGGAAAGGGAACCAGACTTAGGTGGAGCCAGAACCAAGAAAGAGAAGCTGCGGGGCCGGGAGCGGGACAAAACGAGAACAAAGAAGCTGTGAAGTTGGAGGAAAAATGGAAACAGGAACCTCGTAAAAATTTCCAAGACAAACCCCCAACCCAGTTCCGCCCTCGCCAAAAGCAAAAGGAAAACAAAACGAGCAGAGCCGAGGTCAGAGCAAAACCCAAAACCATAAGCATGAGAAAGGTTCCAAAACCAGTTTTCATTCCGATCTCGTGCCTGCCAAAGGAAACAAAACAAAAGACAAGCGAAGAGGCAAAGCCGGGGCTGGAATGGAACCCGAAAGAGAAACCAAAGGCCAAAATCCAGAATCTGATTCCATTCTAGTTCTGCCCCCGCCAGATAAAGAAAAACACAAGGTAAGGAAGAAAAGAAAGATCTAGCCATCTGAGACATGAACCCCTAGCACGCTGAGCTCAACCCTAGTGGGAGCCCATTTACCCCACGTGCCAAAATGATAGAAAATTCCCAAGCTAAAGATTTGTCACGAAAAACAAGGGTACACAGCTAGACAATGAGAGAACCAGAAATGGCACTAACATAGGCTCCAGTTGGGGATGTATGCCCCTGGTGGGAATAGTAAGAATTCAAATCTCAGGGAGAGCAGACCAAAAAAGAAAGGACCAAAACAGCGAGGAGCTAACCAGACAAGCTTAGCAAACACAACAAAACAAAATCAACCAGAAATGCAAAAACCTAACCTAATGTTCATGGAAAAAGAAATGCTTCAGATGAAGCACCACTTCAAGAATTATCCATGAACAGGAAATTCAAGAGTCGCATTGTTGATTCTTTATTTCATTTGATGACACTAGGCCACCAAATGAAAAATGAGAGCCAACTTTTACCCAAATACAATTATGCAAAATGAGCTGGTCTCTCCTAACTAATGCTTGTCTCTGCCAAACTGCAACAATATGAATGACAGCACCGCTGCAAACACAAGTATCTGATTGCCTCTGTGCAAGTGAAAACTTGCTCTTTGTCTAGTTTTATCTTCAACTGGCAACCAGACCCAATAAGCTTTATCATTGCCACACTCTTCATTCTTTGATTTTGTATCATGTGGCAATACATGTGAATACTGATCAGGACTGCATAAAAACATAGTCTGATCACAATTAGCTACCTGAAAAAACATGTTAGTACCTCTCAACAGGCTGTCATATTCATCATTATAACCATGTACATTATCCTTATGCATTTGAAAGTCAGGCATACTTCCAAAATGCTGACTATTATGTGACAAAAGGCTGTCATATTCACTATTTACATTACCTTGAAGTTGAAAACAACTATCTCCAGTGCTCTGCATATTGTCACATTCTATGAGAACTTCATCAAGTGTATACAAAGGGATACACTCACCATTGAACACATCTTGCAACTACTCTATATCATTTTCAGTAGGAGGAGGAAAATCATTAGCGCAATGATGGTTTAAACTACTACTCCCACTTCCTCTTTTCACTTGGCTTTGTTCTTCATCATGCTGGCAATGAGAGTCATCAAAGGACTCTAACTCATCCTCATGGGTTGTCCAACTGTCATCATCATCCCAATCTTGCTCATCATTGAGCAACTCTAGTTTAGAAGCACAATCTGATTTAAGATTGAAATTAGTGTCATCATGATCTGCAAGATCACCATTAGAAGGGGCATCAAAATCACTTGCATCATACCTTGCATCTTGCAAGTCCTCATCGTCAAGACCGATATGAGTTGAGTTGTTGTGTGCAAACCTTTGATATTTTGTGGTTAGAAAATCTGATATTTGTTTACAACTTAGTAGGTTACTACTTCATCCTACCCTCTCAACCACTTCTTCCTCTTCTTGACCTCTATCAGGACTAGATACATCACCAAAGGTATCAAGGAACAAAGTTCTGAGCTAATACCATGAAACAATGGAGTGCACTGGTAAGCAAGTGAACCAATCATCGGCCACACCTTCTAAAGATCTGACAAATAGCTTCATGACCACATCCTCTTTTTCCACCTGACAGTCTTCCATGAAATCAATGAAAAATTGCATATGTCTTGATGCTGATTCCTCAACACCACCTTTAAACCTGGGTAAATATTTATTGATTTCCCTAGGGGAAGCATGTGGGTAACCATGGGTTTTATCAAAATCCAAATGGCTATATCTTTCACTATCATGCGCCCTTTTATGAAGACAGGATTGTGCCCTAAGCATGGTATCATAGCTTGTAGAGGGAGAATCAGAACAACAATGCATCTTGAAAATGAAACCTATCCCTCTACAACTATCTAGTTGCAATATTCAAATACCCCTTGATGATAGTGCTTGATCTCACCATATAAGGGAATTAAAGTTCTTTTAAATGTTCAAAAGCATGAAGAATACCTGGGAACGTTGCAGCCATGGAACTATCTTCAAATATTCAGCAGGTTCACCTTGACAAAGTCGCCACCTCTTTGCAGAGGAATGAGCTTCAAATGGTATGAAGCTCACTTACATGTAAATCTTTCTCTGAGTTCCATCCAACAGAGCACCATAGATCTTGTAGCTTTCAGGTTCACTGCAACAAAACTTTTCTCCAGGCCTAATATTTTTCAAACTTTGAACATAACCAACATGGCAATTGATATGACTCTTTTGATATGGCACTTTATAACCAGATTTCTGAGTAAGTCCCTAGTGGAGTCACCATCTTGTTGGTTGTTTTTATTGTGTAAACCAGGTTGGTCTCCTATTCTACCTATGGAGTAGCCAACTCCAATCAAACGTAGTTCAGAGGACCTGGACCAACTGACAAGATTCAGCGCTAGACTGAAATCTTCTGCACTTTAGGCTCTGCAGAACTAGGGTAGGTATACCCACGCAATGCCTCAAATAAGACCAGACATTGCTTTTTATAGCAGATAACTCCTGATGTCAAGCGTCGAGGACCTCAAATGGGGCTAGATTCTTAGTAGCTCAACCTTGAAGCAACTAGGAGGTAGGACACAAACTAAACAAAAGATATTCAATGATTTGTAGATTAAAAGGTTTCTGAGAGGAACCAAGCTGCAAGATAGATCAGTGCCTAATCTAGGGTCATGGAGTCACACACTAAAGATGGAATTCATCTGCAAATAGAGCTCAATCAGTGGATTTTGTTTTGTTGATGCCTTACATCAGCTATCAGTGCCTTACACTGACAATCCAGCTTTTGTATCAACTAGACTATTCTTACCAAATCCAACCTGCAAACAAGTAATCACTGCTATCTATTCAAAGGATTTAACTGCTTCCTTGAAGTATACCTATCAACAAATAACACAGTCCCATGAAGTATGAGAAGATGAACAAAAACACCTTATGCATTTATTCAAATGATTAAAAGCCTACAAATGTGGAGACAATCTGATGATATGCATGAAAGATAAGCATCTTCATGTATTCCTGCTTAATTGATTGCATTCACAAAGGAATTCAACATTACAGTTTACAGACTCAAAAATGACCTAAGACCAAACCCTAATCTATCCCAGGCTGGTCCACAAAGTCAAAAAAATAGAACTGAACCAAAGGAACCAAACCCAAGGGATCGAACCCTTCACACTGGCCATGAAATCTCCCTTTATAGGAATAGGGAGAGCAACAGGAAACTGGCCAGGGTGACTTTACATGTCATCAAGTGACCAGGTCAAACCCTAAATAGCTTGCAGGCTGAGTCACCAGTCCACCACCAACATTACGACTACATTGAATGTTCACATCATGTGAATCCATGAGAAAGCTCGATGCAGATCCGATCAGGTCAAATCAGGTAGGATAGACATGGGCGATCATGGCGACCAGAACAAGTCTGTCATCCAACATCAAATCAGCCCAAGAATCTGCGAGCCCATACCTCTGAACACGCCATCCTGTTCTTAGAGTCGCCATGAATTCAAAATCGGCAGATCCAGCGACCCTCCATCTACCGCCATCAAGTCTCAGTTCTCTGGTCTTTGCGCGCAATGCACAACTGAAACCCTAGTTGCATGCAACTGAATTGAATTTGGCCCGTCAATCATCACAGATCGGACAATCACGTTTAAAATCTGCAAAAGCCATTGAACCATGTTTCCAACTGACTCCCGGGCTCACGAAGTCTCCAGGCCACGTGTTGGCACCTCGCACATCTTGCAAGGTTTATCATCCTTGCAGCTCGCATCGGCGAGGCTGGCGATAGCTGTTGATCAGATGCCAGTCATCTGGGGACCGTCGATCTCCGTTTAAATGTACGCACTGTAGTGCGAGTTCGGAGGTGGGGTCCATGTGACATGTGGCGGGCGGACACTCTCCTCACAGAGCATAAAGATCAGGAAAGTCACATGAGCGCTCAGGCGCTGGCCATCAAATCATAATGATGGTTGCCTACGGACCGTTGATCTATGTTTGGAGGAACATGGGCTCCACCGTCGGAAAGACATAAAGAGGTCGGGGAGACCACAGGCCGAGAATTGTATGTTACATCGAGTGCTCATCATAGTTGGAAAGAGGCCACCAAGTTAGCGAAACATCATGGTGAAGTCATTGTGGCCGAAGAGAGGTCACACCGAGCACCAAAGGGGCCACCAAAGTCGATGAGACAAGTAGGAGTCAGGGAGACATCTCCCCGACACAAAGAATACATGTCGATATGAAGGGGTCTCAGGGAGACATCACAAATTCAAGAAGATGTCACCCCAAGAGCCAAAGGTCATGCCAAAGGCACAGCGGGGGGCTGGTGGAAAAGGTAACCAGGGGCCGATTTCCAACGAGAAACAAGGCACAAAGGATAACTTAAGTTGCATGTGTACCGGCCCAGCAGGTTAATGAACAAAAGGACAGGGGGAAAGGGAACCAGATTGAGGCAAAGCCGGAACCAAGAAAGAGAAGTCGCGGGGCCGAGAGTGGGACAAAAGGAGAACAAAGAAGCCACGGAGTTGGAGGAAAAATGGAAATAGGAACCTCGCAAAAAGTTCCAAGACAAACCCCCGACTCGATTCTGCCCCCACCAAAAACAAAAGGAAAACAAAACAAGCAGAGCTGGGGTCGGAGAAAAACCTGAAACCATAAGCATGAGAAAGGTTCCAAAACCGGTTTTCATTCTGATCCCGCGCCTACCAAAGGAAACAAAACAAAAGACAAGCAAAGAGGCGGAGTCGGGGCCAGAATGGAACCCGAAAGAGAAACCAAAGGCCAAAATCCAGATTCTGATTCCATTTTGGTTCTGCCCCCGCCAGACAAAGAAAAACACAAGGCAAGGAAGAAAAGAAAGATCTAGCCATCCGAGACATGAACCCCTAGCACGCTGAGCTCAACCCTGGTGGAATCCCATTTACCCCATGTGCCAAAATGATAAAAAATTCCCAAGCTAAAGATTTGTCATGAAAAACAAGGGTACACAGCTAGACAATGAGAGAACAAGAAATGGCACTAACATAAATGACAAATACCTCTCTTTTTTTCCCACTGAAAACCATGAATCAGAGCTTCATACTTAGCTGTATTATTGGTGCAGTTGAATGTGAACCTGAATGCAGAGTAATACTTGTCACCAGTAGGATAAATGAGCATGCAGCCACCTCCAGCACCATTTTTACTCCTTGATCCATCAAAATACATCTTCCATACCTCATTAACTAGCTGATCATACTTCTATTCAACATTCTTTACAAGATTATGCATGACAATCAAATTCATGCATCAAATAAATCCCCAAATTTACCTCCTCATAATATTCATTCAAGGAATTATGAACATTCTCAGCTTCCCACTCATCTAAAAGGACATATGGGATATCCTCAATCTGAGTTTTAGTCTCATTAGCTACAAGAATCTCTTCTTGATCAAACAATGTGTAATTAACAGTAGCTACTAAATTGACAACACTCGGATTATAGGGCTCAATATGGTCTTTAGCAACAGTTTCTAATTTGATAGTGACCTTGGTGCCATACCTGGTCCTAAAGAGCATATGATACCAATAAGAATACAAATATCCTCCAATCTTAGCAATTAAGTCTCATGATAAACATATGGAAAAATATGGAGGCAACTCTACGATATAAATGTCTTGAGGTATTGAGAAGTTTGGACATGCATGCAATGTGAGACTCAAATTCTTAATGAATCCTACTATATTAATAGCAGTACCATCAAGTTGGACTACCCCCTTTTCTAATGGCTCGTACTCTATTCCCAACTTATCCACGATTTGTTTGGCCATTACAAAACTGTTGGCCCCTAACTAGTCAATCATACAATTGTGTACTAAATGTTAGACAACAATCAGAGTTACATAAAAAGGGGGTGGTTTAACTTCATTAGTATTTTCTTTCTTTTCTTGACACTCATTGGTAAATACAACCTTAGAATTGTTTATTAGACACATCATCAGATAAAGAAAACTATGATAGAGCCTCATGTAACATATCTTTTTTCCCAAGAAGAGCCAAATAATCCCACATTGAAACACTAACATGTGTTTTCTTCATATGATCTAATATATTAAAATTACCAATACTAACCTTTTATTGTCCTTTAAGAACAACAACATGCTTTTGTGTTTGTACTGGTTGAACTTGTGATTTAGGCTGATTTTTTCCCATCACAGGTTGTACTGTTGGTAGAACCTAAATGTTCTATGTAGAAGAAGGCCTCATTTGACTTTGTGAACTTACAGATGGCTTACTTTTGTCTCCATCAGTCTGTTGCCCCAGATCCACAACCCTTTTCTTACTCGTTGTATTGGTTTCTACAAGATCACTTGACTGATTTTGTGCATTGTTCACCCCACAAAACTCCTTGCCTTTCCAGCTCATCAACAAAACATCAGGATTACCATGTTCCACATGAGCAATCTATTGTTCATTAGCCTCCTAAGATGAATTTTTTGGAATAGGAGCACTACTTTGCACCATTAATGCTTGATTCAGAATACCATTAGAACAAGTAGAATGGTTATGTGGTTGATTACATGGAAAACACCATTTGTAATCAATTGCCATGTTATTTTGCACTGGTACTAACTCTTTGGAAGAACTAGGGACATTGGGATTAGAAGGCTAGAAAGGCCTTTGATTGAAGTTCCTCCACTGAACTTGAGGATTAGATTGGAAGGGAGCTTGGTAAGGTGACTGATATTGTTTCTTTTTAATATTGACCAACTCATTACCAAAGGTCTGCAAGGTCTTTTGTATGTTGTCATTATGTTCTTTTATGCTTATGCTTGATTTTTCTGCTAATATTATGTCATGTAGGTTATGCCTGATTTTTTTGCTAATATTTTAATGAATATATGATTTAACTTATTTTTAAAGTAGACACATCTTAAAAAATAAAAGATTGAGTGTGCCCCCCCTATTTTTTTGGGAAACTAATCAAAAATATTTTTTTAATGTGTATAAAATAGAGTCTAGAATGTAAAAATGTAATTTGTTTCAAATTTTGATGAACGAATAAAAAATGAAACCAAAAATACTATACATATTTTTTCAACAAAAAAGGAAGACACTAGTACAATAAGTTAAAGATCAAAACCTTAACATATTTGAAATTTAGAAAAAAAAATACATGGTTAGAAAGCTAAGAGAAAGGTCAATGTTATTTCGGTATTTTTTAAGTCATCATTGATTAACATGCAAATTTGATAGAGAAGGCACTCAAGATTTAGTTATTTTTTACAATTTATAAAATAAACGTTTTTAGGCATTGACATGTAAGTCCAACCCTTTGGGTTGGATGCCCAAGGAAAATCCAATCATAAGGATTGGAAATTCCCAAAGAAGATACAAATACAATCATGTTATAACACACTCATGTTATAATGCAAGTGTGTTAAATCACACTAATGTTATAATGCAAGTGCATTATAATTTGCTCACATTTGTGTAAAGAAAAAATAAAACCAAAGAGGGAGAATAACAATATTTATAAAGGAAGAGTAAGGTATAAAGATACAAAGAGAGGAAGAGAGGAAGAGATAGAAATATAGATAGAGGGATATATTTCTCTCTTCATGCTTATCTCTCCCCCTCTCTCCATCTTTATTTCCCTATCTCTCCCTTTCCCTTTTTATTTATAACTCGTTATCCATACATATCTCTACCTCTATCTCTCTATCCCTTTATATATCTTTATATCACCCTCTATCCATATCTCTCCCTCTTTATCTAACGATCTATCTCTCTCCTTATATCTCTACCTTTATATCTCTCTATCTCTCCATCTCCCTCTATATCTCTTTATCTCTTCCTCTCTATCTCCCCCCCTCTCTATTCCCACCTCTCTATCTTTATCTATTATTTGTAACATAGAAAAATGAATCCTAGGTCCTAAATGAAAAGAACCTAGGATGCACTGGTGACCTTTTTCTAAATTACATTAAGATGTAGATCAATAAGGTGTATAGATTGACTATCAACCATGAAGGTGGGCCAATTAGAACTAGATATACATTTGATTGAGGATGGGAATGGATTGGAAACTATTTAGAATGATTAACCTAATTAGACTATGTTCCCTAATATGTAAATTTTAAGATTCTGACAACTGATAGACTGAAACACTAGTTTGTAGGTGGACCTGGGAAGTGTAGAGTGATACGTACAAACCCAAAAAATATTTTTTTAGCCACTCTAGAAGGACATAGTCACCAAGGGGTGTATGAATCCTTGCTAGGGGGTTTTGATCAACTTTTGGGGTCCTCTAGTGGTAGATCCGAGACTTTTTTTCTGCTTGCAAAGTTGTCAAAACAGTGTCGGATAATTTTTTAAGTGAGTTTCCATGATTTGGAAAGATATATGGCAAAAAATGCAACAATGGATAAATTTTCTTCAATCCTCTTCAACTTGAGATCTACACATTCACAAAGAGAGGAAATGTTGGCCCATTTTAAGGGCTTTCCTCAATCAAACTCTGTGTAAGTGTTTCCACTTCCACAATGGCAATGTCAATGATAGAAATGATAATTGAAAGGAAGGAATGATGGAATCACAAAGTGTTGCAACTCTCCTTCCTTCAATGGCTTCCTTGAAGAACTGAATTCATGCACATCACCTCAAGGATTTGGATCTTTCTTGAATTATTGAATGCTTTGGAGACCTACAACAATGATTAGCCTTCATAAAACCATGATGACATAAACACATAAACCACATACAATTTGACATGATGCTTGGATCTTCAATTTTTATATCTCAAATGATGTAATGACTAGGTATTTATAGGCATTTATCCAATTTCCTAAAAATTAGATCTCAAAAGCAGACACTTGGAATTTTTTTAAATGCTAAAATGTCGCCAACATGTCCAAAAATGGGCCTTGGCTAAGAAGGGGAACCATATGCCCAAGGGCGTATGGGTCTTGGACCAAATTTCCAAGACACTACATGTCAGGAATAATATATGATTTGGATGCATTTATCTCAATGCTTGCAGCTTAATGAAAAGTGGTAAAATGGGCTCCCATAATGCATAATTAGGCAATTAGGGGGTCAATCAGGCTCAATAATTTAGGGGGACCAAAACATAGTGTGAAATTTTTTAAAGGTGATAATTTTCATGCTACATTTAGCCCTCACTTTTGTGAGAGAGAAGAGCTTATGCTTAGACTCCACAATAAAATTGAAAATGTGAAGAGGTGGTGCGAGGACCTTGTTGCTCCATTTTAGGAATTTGGTCTAGATAGGTTGTTAGAGTCATAATAATGTTAAATAAGGCCATGTTGGTCATTTTTGTAATGTTTTGTGGTCATTTGAGTCATGGTATGGGCATAGTTTAAATGTTGCTAAGTTTGCAAAAAGTTGTCATGGAAAATGTTGTAAAAATTCAAAAAGTGTAATTGTGAGAAGGCCAACCAATCACTGGCTCCAAAAGGTCATTGTAGGAAGTTGAAGTAGTTATTTTTAGGGTGGAAAGTTTTTAAATATGTGAATTTCATTTGTTGTGGTTGTTGAAGGTTTTGAAGAAAGAATTCAATAAAATATCATTGTTTTCAATCAATTCAGGTAATAAAATGCACCGTGGCCTTTTGATAAATTACATTAGATGTAGATCAATAAGTATAGATTGACTATCAACCATGAAGGATAGCCAATTAGAACTAGATATACATCTGATTGAGGATGGAATGGATTGAAATTATTGGGAATGATTAACCATTAGACTATGTGCCTAATATGTAAATTTTAAGATCCCGGCAATTGATAGATCGAAACACCAGTTTGTAGGTGGACCTGGAAAGTACAGAGTGATATGTACCTTCACAAAAAATCTTTTTAGCCAATCTAGAAGGACATAGTCACCAAGGGTGTATGAATCCTGCTAGGGGTTTGATCAAGTTTTGGGGTCCTCTGGTGGTAGATCGAGACTTTGTTTCCACTTACAAAGTTGTCAAAATAGTGTCGGATAATTTTGTAAGCAAGTTTCCATGATTTGGAAAGATATATGGCAAAAATGCAACAATGGATAAATTGTCTTCAACTCTTCAACTTGAGATCTACACATTCACAAAGAGAGGAAATGTTGGCCCATTTTAAGGGCTTTCCTCAATCAAACTCTGTGTAAGTGTTTCCACTTCCACAATGGCAATGTCAATGATAGAAATGATAATTGAAAGGAAGGAATGATGGAATCACAAAGTGTTGCAACTCTCCTTCCTTCAATGGCTTCCTTGAAGAACTGAATTCATGCACATCACCTCAAGGATTTGGATCTTTTTTTCTTGAATTATTGAATGCTTTGGAGACCTACAACAATGGTTAGCCTTCATAAAACCATGATGACATAAACACATAAACTCACATACAATTTGACATGATGCTTGGATCTTCAATTTTTATATCTCAAATGATGCAATGACTAGGTATTTATAGGCATTTATCCAATTTCCTAAAAATTAGATCTCAAAAGCAGACACTTGGAATTTTAATTCTAAATGCTAAAATGTCGCCAACCTGTCCAAAAATGGGCCTTGGCTAAGAAGGGGAACCCATATGCCCAAGGGCGTATGGGTCTTGGACCAAATTTCCAAGACACTACATGTCAGGAATAATATATGATTTGGATGCATTTATTCAATGCTTGCAGTTTAATGAAAAGTGGTAAAAATGGGCTCCCATAATGCATAATTAGGCAATTAGGGGGTCAATCAGGCTCAATAATTTAGGGGGACCAAAACATAGTGTGAAATTTTTAAAGGTGATAATTTTCTATGCTACATTTAGCCCCCACTTTAGTGAGAGTATGAGCTTATGCTTAGACTCACAATAAAATTGAAAAATATGTGAAGAGGTGGTGCAAAGAACCTTGTTGCTCCATTTTAGGAATTTGGTCTAGATAGGTTGTTAGAGTCATAATAATGTTAAATAAGGCCATGTTGGGCCATTTTTTAATGTTTTGTGGACATTTGAGTCATGGTAGCATCATAGTTTAAATATTGCTAAGTTTGCAAAAAGTTGTCATGGAAAATGTTGTAAAGTTGTAAAAAGTGTAATTGTGAGAAGGCCAACGGTCATTGGCTTCAAAATGTCATTGTAGGAAGTTAAAGTAGATATTTTAGGAGTGTAAAGTGTTTAAATAAGTGAAGTTCATTGATGTAATGGGTTGTTGAAGGTTTTGAAGAAAAAATTCAATAAAATATCACTGTTTTCAATCAATTTCTGTGTAATTCCATTAGTTCCAACCTCTGTACGGCCCGCACAGCTAATTCATGTTTCAAATATGAGTAGGATTCTATATTTTTATGATCTGACTTCTCTTTATTAGTGGTTTGAGATAATTTAATTAAGCTTGAAGCGTCTAGTGTGCAAATTTCTTGAACCGGCCAGAAAACAGGGCTTCAAGGTTTGAGGGTTAAAATGTGGTAAAGAGGCCATTCCACCTACTATACATGTTGTAATTCAGTGGAATAGGCCTGGTTATATTAGGATTAGATGTAGGAATAAAAAATTTGTGGTGATAAAGAGAATTGAAGGGTCTTGCAACACTGCCCCGGTTGAAAACATTGAAATTGGGCCTTAAGAAAAGGGTTTGTGTTCGTAACTTGAAGAACTTGACTGAGGACAAGGTAGGAAAGGCTAGTTCTAATGTGTGTGAGGGTATTTTTATGTGTTTAGAAGGTTGGAAAATTTTGGAGTGGTCATTTGGATGTTAGGGTATGAAGTCTTAGGTGAACCAAGTGTGCAAAAGGGTGAAATTGGTAAGTTTTGTGAAGTGTATAGGAATACTTGGGGAAGCATAATTGGAGGATGAAATAAGCTTGTGCAGGTAGAATAAGGCCTATTGAAAGTGGTTTCAAGGTTGTGTGAAGTTTGGGCATGTGATTTTCAATAAGCCCTAGCCAATTGGGAGAAAAGTGAGGGTTTTGTGAAAGAAGGTCCGAGTGAGAAAGTTGTGTCTCAAAAGTTGGAGATTATGGTGTTTTGAAGGTTGTTTGTTGATTTTCAAGTGAATTCTTGGGTTGGTTGTAAGGTTTAAGGTGTCTCTCTTTGTAAAATATGCCTAGTTAAGTGTGGAAGACCATATTGAGATTGTTGTTCCAAAGGAACCCTAAGAGGATTTGAGATGTGTGGAAGAAGACCTAAATGGGTGCCTAGATTGGTGATTTTTTGTAGAGGTTGTTTGGAAAACATGAGATTTAGGGTGGAGGAATTAGGTATGCTGACCTGCTAGGAAGACTAGGTGGAAAATTGAAAGCAAGCCTATAATTGATTTTGTGAGTGAAAAGTGGGTTGGAATCCCTTTGTTTTGTGAATGTGAGATGGTTGTCACCCAATATTGCTATCAAGAGGGGTCCAATTGTTGAAATGTTGAAGAGATAGTATGACTAAGGATCTAGTGGGAAATATCAAGCCCGTAGAATCTAAGATACCATGAAAAACCAACATAATCACAAAGGAACACACATATTTATGGTATGCAACAAGACAATATACACAAGCATATGTGTTGGAAAACACAAAGCATACACGATGAAAACACATATGACAAGATGAAACATGAAGATGATAATGAAATGAAAACAAACACGATTTAAACATGATGTAAACACAAAGAATACACACAAAAAAGACACAACAAAATACAAGGTTAGTACTAAAATATTTGAGTCGGTAAGGCAAAGAGACCTCAACATTAAATTGTCTCAAATACCAAATGTCATCCATTGAATAAAGAATTTTTTTCATGAGGACTGAAGTCATACACATCACTCATGGAAAACATGGCTCCATTGGAAAGCAAGTTGTAGTATGCTATGTGGCCATGTTAAACAACGTTCATGACTTGCATAACAGCAAAGTCAAATATATGCTAGGTCAATCACAAATTGGGAAACACATGAGCTAGTGAAGTCTAATATTCACTAGGTGAGCCCCCAAGACAAGGTAAAATGAGAGACACACACTAGGTCTGCAAGTTTTTCTCATAACATGGTGGAAAAATGGGAAACACACACTAGGTCTACAAGATGTGCCCTTAACAAGGTGGTAAAGTGGAAACCACATAGTAGGTCTACAATGTGTGCCCACAACAACCATACCAAGAGTTATACTCCCTGATAACCTTGATAAGGGGCCACAAGATTCTATGTCAATGCTACACTAAGTTCAACTCCCGTGAACAAAGTGGAGCAAAAATTATAGGGTTTAACATCATGGGGGATGAATATACTAAGGTTTAATGTTAAGGGGGATGAGTATGATAGGGTTTAATGTCATGGGGGATGAATATGATAAAGTTTTAAGCCTCAAGGCATGTTATAAAAATATCACAGCAAAAGGTAACAATCAAAGGGGTTTTACTTAATACATGAAAGTCACACCTTAAGGAACACTAGTTATAGCATTACCACTAAGAAGAACGTCGTATGCTAAGAAAGGTCACACTCTTATGGGACATCAAGCCTAATATCGCCACAAAGGAGATGCATAACATGGATTAAGAAGGCTACACTTTGGTTAACAAGGTCACACTTCCTAGTAAATGTATGTCATCATCACTAAGAAGGGACTATTCCACATGCAAACAATGAGTGATAGACTATATCTCCCCCCCACTTAAAATGTTAGTGTATTCGCTACACTAATGTTTTAAGGATACAAAGAGGGATCCCTTTCTAGAAGGAATGTACCAAGGACAAGGAAACCTAACTCCCTTTACCCCCAAGTGTATGGACAAAGATGAGCCTAGATAGGTTATGATATGTTGCTCCTTGTGAAAATAAAATATGATTACATAAAGCCTAGTTTATAGCCTCATGCATGGTAGTGAGTGATGTGATACTACAACTACCACATGACATGGAGCAACAATTGATGCTATTGATTAAGTGAAAGGATTTTTGATGTTTCCGACAGACAATAGCCAAGACCTCTTATTGTTTCTTGTGTGCTAGGCTCTATAGGGACACGTATACCTTGCTCTTTCACTCCACATCCTTTTCCATTATAGACATTTTTTTTTAAGAGTTTGTAACCTCTTCCATAAAGCTTTTCCATTTCTTTCAAGGAAGGTGGTTTTTCATAGTCACTTTCATCATAAGTGGATGTGTAATTTGTATCTTCCTATTTACTAGAAGTTGTGGAATTAGATGTTTTTGATGACTCAATGATAGATTGCGTTGATACCATCATAGCTTCTTTCTCATTTTCCTTTGCTTTTTCTATAATCTTGTATTCCCCCATGAAAGTAGGTGTGAAATCTAATGGTCCCTAATCATCATCCAATGATTGTCATGAATGAAACGCTCTCATATCTATCCTCAACTTGTAAAGGTTCTACTTTTGTAGTTTGTGTCAATGTTCTTGTTTCAGTTTATAAACATTGTTTAGATTTTGGGTCTACTTTTATTGTGTAAACCTTATTGTTGTATACGTACTTCAGTGAATGATGAAGCGTTGAAGAACCTACATTCATTTCATGAATCCATGATCTACCCAAGAGAATATTATACGAAAGATCTTGTGGCATGAAATGGATAGGATTTTGTAAAGTAACGTATATGACTTTGACAAGTAATGTTATCACACCAAGCAGTTGTTTTCCCACATTGTCAAAACCAAGAATAAACAACTCAGCTAGTTGGATTTTAGTCTTCTCCACTCCAATTTTATCCAAAAGGTTTATACTACAAACATTAAGCCTCAAACCATGATCAAAAAGGGTATTCCTAATCCCAACCTTGTTAATAACAATAATATCATCAAAACATCATTTTGTTTTTGTGTTTCTAAAGGAGGTAATTCACTCTAATGAAAGATAATGTCCAAATTAGGTGGATTCATATTTTCAATCAAATCTGCCACCTCATTTAGTTGCACACTAGAAGGGATAACCATGTTTTTCAAAGCCTTTTGAAGTGTGTCATAGTAAGTAGGTGATGTTTGAATCAAATCCAACAAGGACATCTTAGTAGGAGTGTTATGAAGTTTCTCAACAAGATCAAATTATTTACCACTACGCTACTAGATATTAGGTTCAAATGGGAAATATGGTTGAGGCAATGGGATAGAAGTTGGAGTTTTTTTTATTTGTTTATTGTTCCTAGTATTATATGTGTGAGCTACAGTGTGATAACTTGGTTGCTGCAACACATGAATACTAATAATTTTCTTTGCAAATTTTAAGATAGAAATTGGAGGTTTAGGAGGTCCTATAATGAGAGGTGACTTAGGAGGTCCAATGATTAGGGGAATTTTAGGAGGTCCAATAATTAGGGGAATTTTAGGTCCAATAACTATGAGACTCTTAGGAGGTTCAAAAAGAGTTTTAGGAGGTTTGATTATCAAAGGAGACCTAATAGCCACTTGTGTACATGGATAACCTCAATGGACTTGAATTCTTGTTGATGATCTTCTATCGTGGGGGAATCTAATGTCACCTTAGCATCTTCATCTAAGTAAGGCTTCTTATTATCTTTTTAAATACATGTATCAACGATTTCATCCTCTTTTCCAACAATATCTTCCCAAGTAGGAGAGGCAAGGGGAGAGAAACAAACAAGATTCTCATGACACTCAATGATTGGATCTTCTAAAACCAAGATATCTTCTTCACAAATAAGAGAGATATCGAGAGAAGAACAAATGTGATTACAAGTCATGATTGTCAAAGATTGTATTCTTTTTCAACAAGATAGCCTCACTCATAGGAGAGATAATGGGAGAGGGATCAATAAAAACAATACAGGGCAATAAGCTCATTTTCATACGCTTGTAACAAAAGTTCCTTAAAATGTTCAAAAAGATTTGACAATAGAATATGAACTATGATAACACAAGATTTTTGTAATGAGAACATGATGTAAAAATTGACCTACATATTTAAAATGCAATATTTTTTCCCAAATTGAAAAAAAATGAAGCAAGATGACACCTTTCTTATACTTGCAAGAACACTGTTTCATATTTTCACATCAAACATCTGAAAGTAGAGTGAAACTATAGAGTAGAAATATGTGTAGAGTTTTTCTGAGACACCTATAGCTAGATAGAGACACCCAATGGCATCTAAGTCCTTGACAGGGTTTCAGAAAATTGAAAAATTGATTTTTTATGCCATTGTTAAATGTTACTATTTATATTTGTGGGAAAGCTTAACAATGATTGTTTTTCCATAATTTCTTAAATTTAAGACCATGTAATTCAAATGAAAATGTGCAAAAATAAAGGACAATTTTGAATGTAATTTCCATATCTTAATCATGCAACAATTGAATGATTCTAAGATGTAAAGCCTTGCAAATGATGATTTGATGTAAACTTGAAACAAAATAATACAATTTTTCACTTTTTAGGCTTAAATATACGATTAATAATTTAACAACCTAATAAAAATTGAATGTAAATATTATCTAAATGACTGAAACATACCTTAATGCAACCAATGATTCAATATGTGATACAAAAATTGTCTTTTTTTATTATTTTATCATGTAAAAATGAAACCCTAAATGAGAAATGCAAGAAATGCAATGCAAAACCTAGATATAGGGTTTGAAGGACTTTTAATTTTAAAAAATTTAAGTTGTACGATGTTAGGTTCACAAAATGTAACATAGAAAAAGGTATCCTAGGTCCTAAATGCAAAAAACCTAGGATGCAATGGTGGCCTTTTTCCAAATTACATTAAGATGTAGATCAACAAGGTGTATAGATTGACTATCAACCATGAAGGTGAGCCAATCATAAATGGATCTATATTTGAGGGAGGATGGGAATGGATTGGAAATGATTTAGAATGATTAACCTAATTATACTATGTACTTTAATATGTAAATTGTAAGATTTTGACAACTGACGGACTGACACAATAGTTTACAGGTGGATCTTGGAAGTGCAGAGTGATATGTACCAACCCGGAAAATCTTGTTTCATCCACTATAGTACATAGTTACCAAGGAATGTATGAGTCCCTAATAGGGGGTCCTGATCAAATTTTGGGGTCCTCTGGTGGCAAATCTAAGACTTTCATTTTTTTCTTGCAATTTTTTTATAACATTGTCAGATGATTCTGTAAGTGAGTTTCCATGATTTGACAAGATGTATGACAACAAATGCAATAATGGAAAAATTATCTTCAATCCTTCTTCAACTTCACAAAGAGAGGGAATGTTAGGCCATTTTAAGAGCTTGCCTCAATCGAACCCTATGTAAGTGTTTCCACTTCCACAATGATAATGTCAATAATATAAATGATAATTGAGAGGGAATGATGGAATCACAAAGTTTTGCAACTCACCACCCTTCAATGGTTTCCTTGAAGGACTGAATTCATGCACATCACCTCAAGGATTTGGATCTTTTCATACTTGAATTCTTGAATGCTTTGGAAACCTACAACAAGGGTTAGCCTTCACAAAACTATGATGGCATAAACACATAAATTCACATACACTTTGACATGATGCTTGGATCTTGAATTGCTACAATGAAACTCTAAAAATGCTTCTCTTGACTTATACTTGAATACTCTTAATGTTCACCTCTAGTTTGTTAGATCTCAAATCATGTAATGACTAGGTATTTATAGGCATTTATCCAATTTCTTGAAAATTAGATCCTAGAAGCTAACACTTGAAATTTAAATTCTAAATGTTAAAATGTCACCAAAGACATGTTACAAAATGAGTCCTAGATAAAAGGGGGAACCATACACCCAAGGGTGTATGGGTCCTAGCCCAACTTTCTAGGTCACTGCATGTCAGGAATAACATATGAGTTGGATGAATTCATTCAATCCTTGCAGATTATTAGAAAGTGGTACAAATAGGCTCCCAAAATGCATAATTTTAGGTAATTAGGGGGTCAATTAGGCTCAATAATTTAGGGGGATCAAAACATAGTGTAAAATTATTAAGGGTGAAAATTTTTTATACTACATTTTTATCTCTATATACCTCTCTCTATCTCTCTATATATTTCTCTCCCTCTCCCTCTATCTTCATCTCTCCCTATATCTTCACCCCTCTCTCTCTCTCCTCTCCTTCTTTGTATACCTCTATATTTATATCTTTATTTCTCTCTATTTCTCTCTTTCCATCTATGTCTCTATATCTCTCCCTCTCCATCTTCCTCTATTCTCTATATCACTCTATTTATCTCCCTCTATATCTCTATATCTCTTTATATATCTCTATCTCCATCTCCCTCTCTAACTATCTCTCCATCTCCACCTCTTTATCTCTCCCACTCTCTCCCTCACTCCCTCTCTATATCTACCTCTCTCTCTTTCTCTTCCCATATTTCCCTATCTCTCCCTATTTCTATCTCCCTCTCTCCATCTCTATTTGTCTATCTCTACTTTTCTTTTTCTCACCCTTCCTTTATCCCTACCCCCTTTATCTCTTATATATCTCTCTCTCCCCTCTCCCTCTCTATATATTGAGTTGTCTCTCCCTCTTTCTCTATTGTAATACTCAAAGCACATACAAACATGAGTGTATTATAACACGTGTGCATTTGTTGGAATTCCAAAAATCGGTAAAAAGGCATGTGGATCACACAATTTTGGAACCACATACTCTTTTTACCTTGCAATCTATGTTTTATTTGACATAGAAATAAAATTTTCATAGTTTTGAAAAAATATTAATCATTGTTTAACAATTCCACCATCTTTTATTATTTTGTCAACATAGAAGAACCAAATTTCATGCTTGTAGATTGAATTTGATATTATGACCTAATATTTTCATGTTTGTGTTTGAATTTTATAACATACAATTGTTGTTTTCATATTTTTTACTAATTATATTATATTGATATAGAATTGAGTTCATCACATGAAATTTTAGAAAAAAACTCAAATTTTGGGAGTGAAGCCAAAAATGAACTAGATAACATTGTGCAATTAAGAATTCTAACCAAACAAGAATTTAACTAGATCAATAACCTCTCATTAATATTACCAAATTCAAATTATTCTTCTTCTAGGTATTATACTCACTTAGGTCACTTTTTAATGTATATTATGTATGTCTATATGTTCTATATGATGTAAATGTAATAGACACTATACTCTAAGTGCATAAATTTCATTTTTAGTTATATTGTAAATGACTATTTGTTCTATATCATGTAAATATTGTAGCCACTATATTGTAAGTGCATATGTTTCATTTTTAGTTATATTGTAAATGATTATCTATTTTATATGATGTAAATGGTGTAGCCACTATATTGTAAATGTATATATGTCATTTTTAGTTTTATTGTAAATTCTTATCTATTATGTATGATGTAATTTTTTTAGCCACCATATTGTAAGTGCATATATGCCATTTTTAGTTATAATATAAATTCCTATCTATTCTATAGGATGTAAATGTTGTAGTTGATATATTGTAAGTGCATATATTTCATTTTTAGTTATACTATAAATGTCTATTTGTTCTATAATATATAAATAATGTACCCACTATACTATAAGTGCATACATGCCATTCTTTAGTTATACTATAAATGTATCTATTTTGTACAATGTAAATGATGTAGCCACTATTTTGTAAGTGCATATATGTCATTTGTAGTTATTTCCTTATCATGTAAATATTAAAATATCAAACTGCAAATATATTTGAACACAAACTATCAAATTTATTATAAACACAAATTCAAAAACTAATCTTTTGTTCAACCATCACTATGAACTATCAAAATCAAGTTACAAATAACCATCACTATGAACTATCAAACTATTCAAAAACTAATCTTTTGTTTTCATTGCTCATTATTATAACCACAATAATGGTTGGTACAATGTCTAATTGAATTCTTAGAGCCCTTTGTTTCATTAATTTTTTTACTAAAAGGACTCAAAAGATTCCAAATGTCAAAATTGGTGTTCAAGGGTGTTTGTTCTTATGTGGTAAAGGGTATTTTATTCTAACAATCAATATACCTATTTTATATCTCTATGTAGTATAGAAAAATATACTCCTTTACATTTTCACACTAAGTTTGGGTCCTTAATTAATTGGACTTAATTAAGCTTCTAATGACCTAAATTTTGCATTCCTAAGCCTTATTATTCTTGTTTTTTGAAAGGGAAAATGACATTAAACAAATGTGAAAATTATTTTAAACACCTTGGAAATTGTGTGTCCTAGATTTAGGTCTCAAGACCCATTCGCCCAAGGGCGAATGGGTCCTCGTTAGGTGTCAAATCCCAATTTTTAATATATTTTTTGTAGGAATTTTAATTATTCAAATTCAAGTTTCAAATTTCGTCTTATAGAATCTAAATTTTGGGAAATTAGATAAACACCAGTAAATTCAGTCATTTTATCAATTCAAACTTAACATGCATAATCAAGATTTCACAAGAGAAAATATTATTGTCAAGATCATTGAAGAGAAGATTTATCAAGCATCTACAACAACAATCAAGATAATATCATCATGTAAAAGTTACATGTGTTCATATTATGTTTGGAGCTAACATTGTGATGTAGGTTTCAAGCATTAAAGTATCAAATCAAGAAATCATTCAATACAATTCAAGTAAGATCCAATCCTTAGAGAGATGTGTTAGACTTCAGTCCTCTACTTGGGCAGCCATTAAGGGTTTGGTGAGTTGTGACATAACATTGTTCATTCATTAATTTCTTTCATTTATCATTATCTTTTATCATCAAGGTTTAATTACCAAACTGGGGTTTGACCAAGGAAAACCTTTGTTCACCCAAAAACAAACAAATTTTCCCTCTCTTTGTGTGTGCAGATTTATAGGTGAAGAAGGGCTGAAATTGGATGTAAAGAGCAATTTTGCAAAATTTTCAAAGTTATCATCAAAGTTGTCAAGCCATAGAAAACTCACCTATAAAATTTATTTTTGACTTTCTTATAGTGGAATCTAGAGGAATCAAGAGTGGATATCTAGGATCAAGATATGAAGTTAGATTTTGGAACCCTACTTAGTGACCCATTCACCCTAGGGTGAATCGTCCAACAAGACACTCATCAACCATTTTGGTGATAGGTACTCATCAATTTGGAGGTGCTTATATTAATTAGGTCATTATTTCTACTTTTATAAATGAAATAAATTGTTTATCAAATTTATATTTAATTATAGATTTCTTACATGCAAAGATGTCATTTTAAAGGTGACCTAAGTTAGATAGATGTATTTAAATATTAAATATTATCTATGTATAGACAAGTCAATAAATGGGAGAAAAACATATAGTTATTTATTCACTTATAGTAAACTATTTTTTTACTTTATAAAAATATGGACATAATTTTTGCTTTTAATAATGTAATATAGGTAGATGCATTTAATGAAAATTAGTTTATAGACTAGTATACTATAAATTTTATTTCTACAACCATATTAGCTACCAACTTATAAAAGAAAACATAATGTTAGGGTTAAATTATAGTTAGAATTAATTTTTAAATTAAAAGCATGAGTTAAAAATATCCTATATTTGACCACTATTACAAGGACTACTGTAATGGAAGTAATGGAAGCGCATTAATCGGGTGAAATTTGTCTACCAATTAAATTGAAGAGAATTAAATTTTGAAATATGTTTTGTTATATAATTAGCACGTATACATTGACAATAGATAAAAAAAATTGAAATAGAAAAAATACTTCAACTCTAAAGAGAATTATTAATAACTAGTTAAGATCTGGTGGTGTCTATAGTTCCTTTGCAAGAACTAAAAATAATGGAGCAAATCAAAGTCGTATTCTTATTGAGTGTGAATTTGATGCTTACATTGCATTGTTTCTATTTTACATAATTCACATTTTTATCTTTCACTATATTTATTTAGAATTTTTTTATCACTTCTATACCAAAATTACATTAATAGCATGACAACCATAAAATAGAATAAAATAATTCTTAAATAGTTATAACATAAAATAAAATAATTGTTAATTAAATAAAAATAACTTTTCAAATAAAATAAAATAATCAATGTAAATATTATAGAATAATTTTTAAATAGTTTGAAGCAAAATAAAATAATTTTTTAAGTATTTAATTTTACTTTTTTAATGAGTTTTATTTTTTCTTGTTTAATTAGAATAAGTTGGTTTTGAACTAATCAATAAAAATTATCTTCTTCAATAAAATTCAATCTTCCTAAAGTGAAATGTAAAATATTTAATTTTATAAATTTCAAAAATTATTTCTTGTGAATATGATTGATTAAATTTTTTTGTGTTACAAGTGAATTTTTAAGAAAAATAAAGGTGAGTTATTATTTTTCCTTTAAATACCTTGCTTCCATATGCATTATCTTCTGATTATAGGTATTACTAGCATACCTATATTTAAAAAATATATGTAATGTACGTCGAGAGATATCTTTAGCCACCTATAATATAAATCAAATAAAATAATTTTTAAATAGTAAGAAATAAAATAACTCTTAAGTAAATAAGATAACCTAAGAGTGATAAAATAACCTAATTATAATATTAATTGAATTTTATTTACAACTATTCTCATTTTTCTAATTTTATTTACATTTTTAAAGAGAATATATAACTCTTAAGTAAAATAATTATTTTTCATTCTTTTATAATTTAATTATTATTCTAATGTGAAAAAATATTTTATAATGATATCAAAGAATATTTTTTCTTTTAATTTTAGTATATTAATGTATGAACTTATATGTAATAGTACATTTAACAAAGTTCATTCATACTTAATTATCTAAATTTTAGAAACCTCACATAGTTTTCAATATCGTATCATGATGAATAATATTTTTGATTGAAAAAGATTGCTTAAACAAGTCTATATAAAAAGGGATATCCTATTTTTAAAATATCTTGAATATTTTTTAATTTGAAGTGTATCAATTTCAAAACTTACTTTTATAAAATTTAGTAAGTTCTTTTATTACATTTCTAAATTTATAAACTTACCACATTACTAAATTTATAAACTTTACTTTTATAAACTTACTTTTATACTTTTTTTTTTATTAGACTCTATATTTAAGTTTTTTATATTTTTATAGAATAAAATCTTTAGTGAAACCTTTATTTTAGTCTATTAATAGATATATTATATTTTTGAATAAAATAAAATATTGATGAATTTTGAATGTTCAATGAATGTTCTACTAATTCTTTATCTAATTATATGTAATATAATTGTGATGTATATACATTGGATTCTATATTATGATAATAGATCTGCTTCCTTCTTTTGCATTGTAAGCTACCATAATATATGGCCTTAAAATGAGCTTTTCTAAACAACACAACACAACAAGTATTATGATGTTGGGTCTCCTTTCAATAAAATAGGGCTTCAAAACCCTATTTATCTTACATCTATTATCATACCTTTTTAATAATATGCTATGTTCTCTCTGTAGAAGTTATTGTGATGTATATACATTGGATTCTATATTATGATAATTGATCTCCTTCCTACTTTTGCATTGTAAGCTACCATAATAGATGGCTTTTAAATGAGCTTTTATAAACTATACGACACAACAAGTATTATGATGTCGAGTCTCCCTCCAATAAAATAGGGGTTCAAAACCCTATTATCTTAGATTTTTTTATAGATCACAAACCATACCCAACATCATAATATATTGCATACCATATTTAACATTTCGGTGTCACTTCATTCCCCATATAATATAGTTGATCATTAGACAAATTAGGGTTTTAATCTAATTAGAGTAACATTTAAAATTAATATATATTATGGGCTGCCCCATAATATCTACGCAAGGTATATGTTCCTACAATTTTTAAGTCTGAAACAAATGCATATGCATTCTACTGCTATGATTTAGCAAACTTTCATACAGATGTGTAAGGAGTTTTACCGTAACCATATCCACATTTATCCAGCCTTCTATTGATTACATCAGGCCATATCCACTAAAAAAAATAACACTACTATCTTTTGTTTCTATTACATGCCTGGGAATAAACAAAAATCAACCTGTAATAAAAAGTTCATATTTGTGTTATATATATATATATATATATATATATATATATTTGCAAAGGAGAAGAACAGAACAGAGTTTTAATCTCCTCCCCTTCTATTTTTACTTTCTCCTCTCCATACGCATAATCAAATAAAACATTTCATTGCATTGCAGACGTATGATATAGATAGCATGTAAAACAAAATACACATGTCCATTTCAGAAATAGAATAATGTAGGGTCATTGAGGTTAAAGATTATATTCCAGAACATAATGCATCCAATTACTTATTTTGTAACAAAATACTCGAACTATAAGCATGTGCATTCAAATCTTTCTTTCTACTTAGTTTTTAAAAGTATAAGACTAAATCTAAAGAGTACATAATATAAATACTCTACAGCTCATTGAATTCTTTTATACAGTTTTTACCGGTGTCTGCTGCGTGCTTTAGGGGGTGAAACACCTAAACTCATGAGCTGGACAAGTTAATGTAGCTTCTTTTGCGTGGCATGCTTAACTTCTTTCTCTACCACTTGGCTAAACTTAACCACGTGCTGCGTGACAGATTAATCTTCGTCGTGTCTGTCATATTCAAACCCAGTCAATGACAGTTATGGGGAAAGTTTCGGCAGCCCGGTAGAAGCTCCGGCAGTCCACATCTAGCTATCTTGATGTTGTATACCATATAATCTACGGTTTTTGTCAGGGAGTGTAAGCTCGGCCTTTATTTTCCTAATGTAGTTAATGCGGGGAATCATTAAATTGCAAGAGCATATAGAATTCTGTGAAACAATTCGCATTCAAACTATTCGATCGAATACTATTGATCTATTTTTTTTAAACATTATTTGCTCTTTATAAAATATAATATAGGTATTAAAATAAATATCAAATTTTAAATTTATTTTTAAAATGTTCAATATTCTTTTAAATATATTATAAATGAAAAAAATAATATTAATATATTTTAAAATTATATGTTATATATTTTAAAATTATTATTTTAATGTTTATTTACAATTTTAGATTTTTTTAATATTTAAATTATACTTTATACAAAATAAATATAATAGTCAATATCAATTTTTAATTGTATTTTGTCAAAGTTTGGTCTTCAATTTTGTATAATTATGTATTGGCATATGTATTAACCATTGAGAAGTTCATCTTCCCTCGCTCGTTGAATCTCTATAAATTTTAGGAACGAAAATCATATATATTATTTTATTTAATAAAACAATCTAATTTTACTATGACTATTAGTGAGGGACTTTTTAAATCGTCAAATGATATCGAAATCTAAATACTATCAATATATAGATTCTTCTTGAAAATGTAAATTAAAAAAAGGTCACCTCATTTCAAATCTATATACAAAAATTACGACTTTCCAAAATTAAAAGACAAAATTGTCAAAAATGGTGGTTTTGAAAACTGGTGGTATAATAAGTATCATAGCAATAGGTAGTTTTGGAAGACCACAAGATTTTGATACTTTTTCCTAGTTTTGGGAATCTAAAGAACACATAACATATATAATAAAAAAATGTTCTTGTAGGATCGACGTTGGCATGTTAACGTCAGAGTCTGACAGCAGTGGTGATGTTTAAAATAAAATAATATATTTACGCCGAAGGCGTTTCCTTATCTGAGCTTTCCAAGCTCACTTTCTCCTTGAACGGCTTAAACTCACGGACAGGGCATGGTTGACAGTTCTGTCGTTTGCAACCGTTGATTGTTTAAGCCACGCTTCTATGTACAGGACGTCGCTATTTACGCCGATGGAACGTCACAAGCGATGACACGCTCACCTCCATCTTGCGGTTCACCATCATCTCTCGCAATCCAAATGACCGGATCGACGTCTATTACGACCGGATCAACGTCTACGCTAACTACCTTGGTCAGCAGATCACCCCGTATGGCCCGTTAACGCCGTTTTATCAGTAGCACAATGATGTCAACATTATCTCCCATGTTCTCTACGGGAGATCTGTTCCGCTGGCTCCGTTTGTTGCAGATCATTTGAGAGCCGAGAAGCAGAACATAATTCTTACAGTGAATCTAGCTACAATTCTCCTCACCTCACAAGGGATAATGCTTTGGAATATTCCTGTCGTATATGGCCATGCTAAATGAGTCCCTGTCCTGCCTTGTGTTTGGATTACTGTTCGGCAGTGGACACGTGTCGGTGAGATTTTCAAAGCGTAAAAGACAAGTAGATGCTTGTCTGTTGAATCCTCATCAATGTCATCATCGTCCATTACATTTTCTTCAAATTGCAATGCATTGTTTGATGCAGTCAAATAATATGCAGAAATCTGTAAGCCCAAATCTTCTTGTTGAACTTCTTCATGAATAGAATCCTCCTCAATGTTCTATGTTTGGCAAGTTATGGTTATCTCTCTTGGTAGGCTTCTAGATCACTCTTACCAGTTTCATCTCTATCCCTGGCACCAGACTTCAAAGCAATTTCTGATTTTGCAGATGTTGAAGATGGATGTAAGGATTCACGCTTTGCTCTCTCCTTCACTCGCTTTCATCAACCATGAAGGGATTCTCTAATCTCCTCCCTCTGTGTGAAAATGGCGCGCGGTTTCGTGGTGACATCCTTTCGTTTTTCAGTGGATGGTGACTTGAGATTCTGTCTTATCGTCTCCTTCACTTGACCTCAACAAATATGCTAAAATTTCCCTCCTTAGGAACACCCCTACGCAAATTATGGTTCAGTCTAGATGTGTATTTATATCCATAGACTATCTATGGACTTTAAAAGTTTTCTTTTTATTTTATTTTAAATAATTTGAATTTAAAATTGAGATAGAATGATTTAAAAAATTTGAATTTGTTTAAGAGATTTAATATTTAAAAGGGTTATGACAAATGTATTATGTGAAATTTGACTTAATAATATTTTTTAAATTACAGAACATTACTTTTATATATATATATATATATATATGTGTGTGTGTTTTAAAGAGATTTAATATTTAAAGGGTTATGACAAATGTATTATGTGAAATTTGACTTAATATTATTTTTTAAATTATAGGGAACATTATATATATATATATATATATATATATATATATATATATATATATATAATAAAATATATAAAAAATGTAATTACAATTATACAAAATAGACCAAGAATTTATTCTAATTATTCCATGCTTTTGATTGTACCCATTGCACACTAAGGTGCAATGGCTAGTTATATTTATATTTGCAACATAATTTTTCAGCTCCCACCACCGGCACACAGAAAGTTTGAAAAATTGTGTTTAGCAGTTTATGAAGCCGCTTCTTTTGATAATATTGAGAACCAAAATGCAAAACTCACACGTTTATGTTTTTTAAAAGTTCTAACAAAAAAATTATGCAATTAATTTTTCGATTACATTAGATTATTAAATTGGTAGATTTTCCGTTGTAATTTTTTTTTTAAATTAATTAATTTGTATATATGTTTATATATTTTAAATGCATTTAGATATATTATTTTAGGCCAATTTTTGATTATATAATAATCAAAGGTAACCTATTGAATTTCTGTATAGAAAGTTTTTAATAATATTTAAGTTCTTTATATTACATAATATTTAAAAAATCGTTAAATATTCATATTTTTTCTGGTTTTAGGAAAACTCACCCAGCAATTCACTGCAGAAAATTCACGTCAACAGTTTATCACGAGAAAATTCACTGTCATGACAAATTCACCTCAAATAAAATTCATCACCAGCAATTTATTGCAATATATATTAAAAAATATTAATTGTTGGTGGTGAATTTGTCATGGTGGTGAATTTTCGGGACAGTGAATTGTTGGCCTTGATTAATAATTAGTTTAATATTTCACATTTAAATTATGTTGTGATATGTCATTAAACAAAGTTCATCTCAATATATATAAAATCTTAATCTTTTTTATTTCAATAAAACACATGTCTAATTATTGTATTTGTAATAAATTGAATCTTTTTCAGACTTACATCTTATATTCAAAAATTTGAATTTAAAAAATTCATTTATTAACATAAACTATTTTAAAAAGATTATATTATGTTTGGCCTTTAAAATTAGATTATTTTTAAGAATATAATTTTAAACTTGAGAGAACATCTTTTTTTAATCACTGTCTTATTGATCATGCTTCTCTTAATTCTCCAGCTTTGTTAATTATCTTTTTGAAACCTTGCATTATCTTAAATATATATATTTTTTTATATATTTATTGATCTTACATAAAATTTAACCGTTTAATACTTTGTATTTAATCCATTAAATGCATTATTAGATACCGCATGATTTCTACTTATAGACATTGAAAATCTTGTACTAACATCATTGAGAGACCAGAAAGAGCGCAAAGAACACGATAACTAATTTATAGTTGGTAATAGTCAATGGTTTTAATTGTGGGTAGAGAGTTGAGTGGAGTCCAATAAAGGCTTGGAGGCGTAAACGAAAAGAAAGATCTCTTCAAGGGAAATTGGAACATGCTAGAAAACAATTAAATGTGGATCCTCATAATGAAAAGACTCAAAACATTATTGCTGTTACTGAAACACAACTGTAAATTAGACCATTATAAGGCTCAGGGAGCCAAAATCAGAGCTAGACTTCATTGGATCAAAGAAGGGAATAAAGGATCCAAGTTTTTCTTCAACTATCTTCATTATAAGCATAAAGAAAAGGAGAAAATTGGGGCTATTATGAATGGAGATAGATTACTCTTTGACCCTACTGAAATTGCTAATTTATTCCATAGTTTCTATGAGAAATTATTTAAAGAAGAGGATACTTGGCAAGATATTCAGCAAGCATTGGAAGATGATGTAAAGGACTTTATTCCTAATATGATTGACTCAAGTTATAGTCAATTTTTGGATCGAGTTCTCTCTATGGAAGAACTTGAGCATGCACTTTTCTCTATGAAAACTAATAAAGGTCCTAGATTTGATGGTCTTCTAGCTAAGTTTTATCAAGTTATGTGGTCCCATATTAAAGATGACTTTTATATGTTTTATTTGGAAGCCCTTCAAAAGGGCTCTCTAGGCCCTACAATCAATAAGGGTTTAATCAAACTTATACCAAAAGGGAAAAATGAAGATACTATTGCTGGTTGGTGACCTATTACTTTGTTGAACACCTCTTATAAAATTATTGCTAAAGCTTTAGCAATCAGAATTAAACCTGTTGTGCAAAGAATAGTAAGAGTTGAACAAACAAGATTTATTAAAGGCAGATTTATTCTTGATAATCTTATGCTAGCTTGGGAGACTTTCGAATGGGCTCAACAATCATGCCAAAATGTTTTAGTGGTTAAGCTAGATTTTGATAAAGCATATGATAGAATTCGTTGGCGTTTCATTCTTAAAATGCTACAGTGGTTGGGTTTTGGTCCAAGGATCCAAAAGCATGTTCAAATGTTATTTAAAGATGCTAATGCCCATCTTGTTATTAATGGTGCTATTACACCTTCCTTTGAGCTGCAACGTTCTATAAGACAGGGGTGTCCCCTCTCTCCTTTCTTATATGTTCTCACAGCTGATGCTTTGGGATACCTTCTTCAAAAGGCTAATCAAATGAAGCTTATCAAAGGTATTTCCATTCCTCAAGATAGGGTGGTTATTAATTCTCATTTTGCTGATGACAACATGTTTTGTTTTGCAAAATTCTGAAGAAGAATTAAATAACACCATGGACGTCTTAAATCTATATTGTGAAGTTTCTAGTTCCCAATTATCTAATAATAAAACTAAGTTTTTGATGTCTCAAACTGGCTCTATTCCACATTGGATTCCCAAAGAGTGGAAGCTTATTAAGCATGGGGAAATTATGAGATATCTAGGCATACCATTTGGGTTAGGGGTCTCCCTTTCAGACATGTGGAGATGGTTTTTAAGCAGATTAAAAAACAAATTGTTTACCTGGGGTAATAAATTCTTATCCTTGGCAGCTAAAATCTAGGTTGCTAACAAAGTTTTTATTGCCACACATGTGTTCTACTCATCTTGTTGGATGCCCTCCAAGCAAGGATATGAGGAATTAAATAAGATGATTCAGAAATTTCTTTGGTCTAAATGGGATGGCAGTCCTGGTTTCATTGCTGCTTCTTGGTCTCATTGCATTCAATCGAAGAACCATGGAGGTCTTGGTATTATAGACCCTAAAACTCAGGGACTTTGCCTTGCTACTAAATGGATTGTTAGAGCTGCTAATGGGGATGAACCATGGAAGATTCTAGTTCGTCATCAAATTATGGAAGCTGTTGTTAAAAACAAGTGGACAACAGTCAATTGGTTGGAAAAAATATTAATGTCTCCTTATTTTAAAGTTAAAGCTTCATTTCCTCTTCAGTCTATTTGGAAGGCTTGGCAACAAGTTTCTCAGGTTTTAAAGTGGAAAAATTCTTCCATGAAGCATGGTTTTAGTTTTGCTTCAGCTTCAATTTGGTGGAACAGAATTATTAATTATCACAATCAGCCTCTTGCTATTAGCTTCCCAAGGCATACTTATTATTTGTTTAAAAAAGGCATCCACAGGTTCAAAGATATTTGGGATTTTAATAGGCTTGATTGGGCTTCATGGCAACATCTCAAACAACACTATGGGTTGAGCAATAAATATAAAAACTTTTTGACCTTTGTACAATCTTTAGTTCCTATTGATCTTTCTATGAAGATTTGCACTCCCAAAGATTGTAATTTTGTCAAGGACTGGAAATGGTTATCTTTTAGCCCTTTTAATTATTTTCCTTTGAAGAAGGTTTATTCTCATTTCCTACCTAGATGGCCTCTTGTTCCTCGTCTCAATCAGAAGTGGAAATACAGGTTTACTCCTAAACTTTGGAGCAAATTGAATGCTCAGACATGGAAATTGAAAGTTGATTTTGATACTCAAGTGCTAGCTTGGAAGATTTTGCATTGCAAACTTCCGGTTGGAGATAGATTGAGATCTATAACGGTTTAGCCAGCTAATTGCCCTTATTGCTTGCATATTGAGAACATGAAACACATATTTTGGGACTGCACTTATGTCAAGAAACAATGGGCAGCAGTTTTTAAAATGTTTCCTGCTATTTTCCTTCATGATTTAGACTGGAAAGAAGCCATTTTGGGCTTGGGTTTGCAGAATAATATTATTGTTGATTCTATTAGACAAATTATTTTGAAGCATATTTGGAAGGCTAGATGCTCAGCTATTTTCTCTAATAACTCTTATCATGCAACTGCAACTCTAAGGCTTTACTCTGACATCCTTTTTCAGGGGGCTTTTTTGTTTTCGCAGCAACAGGTTTTATGCAAGTAGTATCCAAAGGCCATGGTTTAGCTACAACAAATTAAAGATCAAGTTCTTCAGTTCCAGTCCGACAACAAGTTTTGTCATTGTAAAGTTATACAGTATATGAAATGATTGTCCATAGTTGGTTTGTTTGTGCTACTTGTGTCAACTTTGTTGGCTGAGTTGCTCCTCTTTGTTACTTGTGTCAGTTTTGTTTCTCCTTGCTACCTATTGGTAGCTCTTATTCTTTGTAATTCGCTTTGTTTCAATATTAAAAATAAAAAATAAAAAATAAAAATAAAGTTTATTTTTTTAATTTTTATATTGAATAAGAGTCCAAGAAAGTTTTGGCATGTAGGTAATTAGTCATTTTCATCTCTAGAAGAATAAAAAGTACCAAAGAAGTGTCATTTTCCCTGAAACAGTTTATGTTAAATCGACGGGAATGGCACCAAATTTTCTACGATTCTTTCCCGGCAAATTGAGTGGATCTAGAATAACTTGAATTAATTTATTATACATGTGCCACGCGTTTAGTAAGATTCTTTCTCCGCACATGGCGAGTGGGGAACACCGAAATTTCATTTCCCATCCCTTTTACCCAGTCGGTAGTGAGGAAACTTCTGCGCAATTCCTGGGACCCCACTGTATGCAACGTGTTTAGACTTTTTCCAAACCATTCCCTTATAATTTCCACCTTTCTTATATTTCAAAGATAAGGTTTGTATGGCTGGGGTAAATAGGGTAAAGGCATTGGTCAGCCTCCTTAATATTGAAATTTTATTTTCATAGCTTGTACGTTTTTAATATGTGGATGGATAAACAACAAAAGGCAAGTTATTTGATGAAATGAAATATTTATTAGTGCACCCAATTCTTCTGCAAAAGACTTAATTTTGGAAGGATAATCCACACTATAATGTAGCCTTAAAATGTTGTCATGGATAGGATTGATGTCTATTTCAAGACGTTAATGTTCAGATTATCATTAATAATAATGTTACAATTGATTTATTTTCATTGTAACATTTTATCAAATAGGAATTCTTTTATTGTTGTTTATTTATGTATTTGTGATATATGTTTTAGGTGAAGTATTTCAAAAGATTAACTAAATGAAACTTATTTTAAGAATTTATATTCCTTACAATGTTATAATTGTTAATTCACTTTGTTGATTACAACATGTTATTTTTATAGAATTTATAATTTCATAGATATTCTAGATCTATATTGTTTTGTCTCAAATATGGAGTTGAAAAGGCAGGACATAGGCGCCCCAGGGGCCACTATCTTTAGAGGGTAAATTCATATTTGTTTTCGCAGTCCTTCAATGTCAGATCAAAGCTTTTGTTTCTCGCTTGTCGCACTTTTGGATCACCGCCAGATAATTTTGTAACTGAGTTTTCATGAATTGTCAAGGTGTAGGGTTTCAATTGCAAAAACAAATAATTGATCTTCAATCTTATTCAAACTTGAAACTTGCACATTCAAAGAAAGAAGAAAAGTTGGGCTATTTAAGGGCTTGCCTTAGTTAAACCCCGTGTTAGTGTTTCCACTTCCTCAATGGCAATGCCAATGATAAATGATAAATGATAGGAAGAACTGGTGAATCTACAAAGTGTTGTGACTCACCACCCTTCAATAGCTTCCTTGAAGGACTAAAGTCATACACATCTCCCAAGGTCTTGATCTTGCTTGCTTGATTGCTTGAATGACCTGAATTACTTGGAGACCTACAAAGGATTAACCTTCACAAACAATATGAAAACATAAACATGCATAAACTCACACACATTTTGGGAGGATGTTTGAATCTTGAATTGTTACAATAAATCTTTTAATGGCTGCTCTTGACTTGTTAAATAATACTCTCAATCATAAACTCTTTAAATATATAAAATAATTCTAAAATTATTTTACTTATATTATTTTCAAACACTATATACAAAATTATATGTATTTTTAATTGTATTATTTTTTAATAATATCAAATTATATATTTAAAAAATTAAACACACGGGATGAGACTTTTTTATGCCAATGGATGACTCTCTTGATATAATAATGTCTATCCATAACTAAATAGTTGTAATTTAAAATTACTTTTAAGTCGTTCTCTTACAATCACATTCACCTCCATATTCAAAGGTTGCAATCAATATAAATAATTAATATTGCAAAGATACTGGGTCTGGAATTGTTAAAAATCAAACGTGACCCAAACAAAAATCTAGGTAACCAGTGTGAAAGGCGTTCATAACCTAAAGAAATAATCTAATGGAGCACGTTTGGACATGTGAATTTAAAACAAAAAAATCCCCAAATCAATACGACCAACCATAAATTTAACGGGAAGAAGATTCTTTCTGTTGACGGGAATGGTGGGAAACCCTTAGTAACTACAGCAGGGCGCTTACACTGCCTCTACCTAAAACTACGCTTAACTACAAAGCCCAGCAGAGCGCTTATCCCACTGCCTCTACCGGTAACTGGTAAGTATAGTGACTTCCAAAAAGCCGTCTATACAGGCTGGATAGCATTCGTATTGTTATTAGTCCCTGTCACGTTGTTAAAATTTCTGTGCCGGTCCTTAAGATGGCGTTCACTGACATAGGACTTAGTTGGCACTCACAAAGTTCTTT
>VDFB02355630.1:0-11940 GCA_007258455.2 Sequoia sempervirens | reverse complement strand
TTGTAAGGGGGTTTTGTCCTAATCGATTTTTCCCTTTTCTCTACCTCATTCTTGCATTTGTAAATGGGTACCTGATCAGGGCTTTGTTGCCGGGACCCATCTTTGCTTTCATGCATCTTATTCTAGTGTTTTAGCTTCTTCCCAAGTTCATCTTAAGGGGGGGTGTTAAAGTAATAAGTTATTATGCTTAATTAATTACATCATATTGATTAATTAATTAAGTCACTTATTCCTCTTTATTACTTAAGCTAAACTTAGGCACATTAATAATTAATTATTAATTATTATGTGTGCACACTAGGTTTCATTTAGGGTTTCTTGATCTCCTTCATAAGGATTGATCATATTGTAATAATTGATTCTCTTAATGCATTTTACTGAGAGGTTTACAGAGAACATCTTTTTGGTTCTTCATATCTTTTGCATGTGACAGGTATCCATCTTGCATGCAGGTGATCTTGGATTCTAACAATCTAGAAGTCAAAAGTGGGTTCTTCCATGGATTGAAGTACAGTTCTTTGCAACCTCTGAGGAAAAGGTGGGTTATCTTGGCTTTGCAAAATAGTTTCCTTAGATACCAGATCAGGTATAGGCATATGCTCAGTAGGATCAACAGGTGTAGTAGATTATTTAAGGGGAGAATCTGGTATTTCAATAATCAAAGGTGGTTTGAGAGCAGGTAAAGTAGTTCCAGACCTCAAATGGATGTCATTAACATTTAAGGCATAAGCTTGATATTGGTTTGCTTCGGCAAGATACGTAGGCGGTTGTGCCTGCTGCTGTTGCTTATTATTAGGATTTGGCAAGGGCTGGGCAGGCATAGGCGTTTGCTTTGGAGGGCCAAGATTTGTGGCAGTTGCTGCAGGAGGTGGCATGAGGGCCTGTGGTTGTGGCTGTGGAAGCTGCAAGAACTGTTTTTGTCATTGCTGAGGACCTCTCCATTGAGGATTTTACTGCCAATTACCTGAAGGTGGGGTCCATTGTTCTTGTGGCTGTTGCCAACCTCCTTGAGGAGATTGCCATTGCGGGTTCTGATAATTAGGCCAACTTGGTTGAGGTGGATTCAGGGTGTTGGTGGTCCATATGCATGTTGCCATTGGTTATTATAGCCAGAATAAGGATTGTCAAAAGTTAAAGGATCTTGAGGCATACCTTGTCTTTGGGTCCATGGTCTCCTTTGTGCAACAAAGAACACTTGATCATCATCACCTTCTACTGGTTTGAAGTCAGTAGATAGTTTCTTGGTTTCCAAATTAGCCACCATCTTGCATCTCCATCCGGCAGTCATTCAGTAGATGGATGTGAATCTCCGCCAAAACCCATCTCAGCTCTTCATGCTTCTTCCCGAGCTTCTGCATGGTGTCCAAATTGTGTAGCCATATTATTAGTCGAAGGTCCCTTTGAAACTGAGCAGCAACTCTGAGCATTCCATCCAGAACCTTACCAGAAGAAGACTCTCCCCACTATAGGCATGCCGAGGATGTCCTCAATTCCTTTTAACTCATTTGCTCGAGAATAATTAAGACATATTTTCTTTATATCGTCCCAAGGCAGTTGGGTTATATCACCTCCTCCCATCAGGTCCAGGGCATCTATACAGGCATCACTGATTCCCCTTAGAAAGAGTAGTTTCTGCGAGTCCTTGTTGAGAGTATGGTTTGAGTTCCTCTTTAGTGAAAACAAAAATCTGGAAATATAATCTTCTAGACTTTCATCCTCCTGCTGAATTCATAATATGTCATCACCTTTGCTAGCACTCTTACAATATTCATTATACTTTTCAAGGAATTTCGTCTGCATGGCGACCCAACTATCTACAACACCTCTTCTCAGACTCATGAACCATCTGAGAGCTCCTTCTTTCAAAGTGGAAGGAAATAACTTCAATTTATGAGCGTTTGTGTTGTAGTCATAACTGTGACAGAGAACATCAAATTCAAACAAAAAAGTTTCTGGGTCTTCCGTAACCAAGCCATAAAACTTTGGAAGCAAGGAAGAGGGAATATTTTTAAGATTGTCAGTAGCTCTCTGAGGAACAATTGGAAACTCAAATGCAGGAGGTGGATTATTTGGTGGATTATTTTCCATGTCTGGTTGTTGGAATAACAAAGCGAATGGATTTTCCTCAGGTTCATTGTCAACTGGGTCAAATGGTAGTTCAATAAACAGGTTTTCAGGGAGGAACCTTCCCAATGCGTCTCTTCTTCTTCTATGCATGCAATACGATATGAATAGTGGCTTGAAAGATTTTGAAAATTTTGACTAACGAATTAAACTAAAGCTAAAAATGACTTCTGACAAATTCCTAGCTGGACACCATCCCCGGCAACGGCGCCAAAAATGGCTGCACCTACAAAAGGATATGAGAAAATCATGTAGGAATCCTTTCTTGGGAATTGGATATTCTTGGACAGTGGGGACTAACATCTCTTGTGGACATTCATTTTATTTGTCAAACTGTGGGACGGGATACTTTAAAATGAGCTATAAAAAAACATAGCGCACCGAACTAGTTTCGCCAAATCTTAGCGCAAGTCAAATACCGAAATGAATTCCCATCTACTTCTGCTGTATTGGGTAACGGTAACATTCTAACTCAACTATGATAAAAACCATAACAACTACGACTGAAACACAAACCATGGACTGGCCTTATGCTGCAGGAACAGTCACAGGGATGGATTCTCTATGCTGTAGGAGCAATATAAGACTGAGTTTGCATGAAAACTTCAAAGATGAAAGCTAACTAAAGATCAATAGGAAAGAACAACTAACTAACTAGCTACAGATACTTACTAAGTGGGCCCCCTTAGCAAGCATTTACTGATTACATAGATGCTGAACTCAGAACTTATCAAGCTTTATTCATAAAAATAGAATGATATACATTGTTCTGTTGAAATGGAAACTAATAACAAACTCTGTCTCTTGTCAAACAGATTCTGGTTTTCATTATCATATTGATTCTTACATGATATCTGCTATCTTCTATCTTACCCTAACCTATCGTCTCTCTCGCGCAAGAGGAGAACCTTTATTTTTAAATCAGGAGAGCAACTAACTAACTAACTAACTAACCCAATCAAAGAAAAGACGCGGAAGGAAGTGTGGCAAAATCCCCTCAATTAAGGAACAACTTCATAAATAAATTTATGCTCAACCCATCCAGAGAGAACGAAGGCCTACCTTTTGGTAAATTAATCACAATAAAAAATCTTTCCCTATGGGCTTTGGCCAGTAGCCTTCGGCCGGAGCTTCCCTCGGCCGCGGCAGGAAATGGACTTTACCGTAGCGCTGGCAGATCAATCGTGTTTGACTCCATCATTCTTCAACAACCTCAAAATAAAGGTAACATGTGTGCGGTAAAAGGCGTGAGCGGTACATGCTACATACATCCGTTCATTAATCACACATTCAAATCTATTTCATCATTCAAAAACTGTATGCGATATACCAGTCATTTAGGGAGTCAACGGGGCAATAAATGTAATCAAGTCAACACAATAAGCTATAGGAATATGAAAGTATTTTGCTACAGGATATTCTCATAAAAGGTTTCAACATAGTTTAAACAGCCACAAATAACAAAAGTAAAGATATTAAAAGTTCATCATAATATCCAAACTTATGAACATATTTTAGGCTCATCAGTTAGCATTGGCACATGTATGTTTGTGATTGTGCTAATGTCCAATAAAAAATAAAAAAATAAAAAATAAAAATCAACCATATTACCATTATATATGCCTCCTTTCCAACAAACAAAAATAATGTTATATGCTCTTCCAAATGCTAGTTAAAAAATGGAACACATATTCTCTTTCTAAAACCAAACAACTTCTTATATGTTTGGAAATGAATTTATTTATTCTCTCCAACACCTTATTTCCAAGATTCTTCTAGTGCATCCATTTAGATATGCAATACATGATCTTTCAATGCATTTTTAGGCCATTATCCATGCTGAAATATTCCTCCATAGGCATCCTAGTTAGAATGGTTGTTTCCTTATCGATTATCAATCAAAGCCAATTATTAATTTATACATCATTATTTGTGGCTATAAAAAAATAGTTTGATTTGAAAGCATGGTTGATGATTTGATTCTATCTCTTATTATCTCTTGTTATTTAAATTGTTTAGTATTAAGTTTTACATATGTTAAATTATTTTCATGACTATTCAACTACGTTGGCAAATTTGTTTGAAGAATTTTTTGTCACTATGTACGTAAACGAACAAATGTATTTCTCAATCCTCTAGATGCTAGCATGACTTTCAAACAACAATACACGTAAATTAACATCCATAATCCATATTTCACATATTTACAAAATAATACTAATGATAGTTTCTAAAATTTCTTAAAAAATACTTGTCATCCATAATAACTTCTTTGCAATGTATATATTAATTAAAATTATTCTTTGTAACCCATAAAATTTTTGCGCCACCAAAAAAAACATGACCTAATATTTACTAAAAATTCACAAATACCAATAAACTAAAAACATTATTCTTAACTCCTTACAATAACTAACTTTGAAAATAAATGTTATTATAATAAATTAACTTGGTTTAATGTTAGTCAAATTGAAACACTTCAACTTATTAATATAGTTTAATTTACCCATTAAGTAGGTTGAGTTTTAAATTTACAACATGTGTAAATCATAGACTAATCTTATAATAAAGCTTCCATACCTACTTTAAGGTCAATACATAGGTGTAAGATATTTCTGACTAATTGATAAGTAGGGTCAATGAATTTGACTAGTAAAACTACACTATTGAATCCTGATAGCAATATCACAAAATTTTAATTACGGCAACTTTTGAACATAATTAACAAGTGACAATTTTCCCAATAAAAAAGCTTATCCAAACATTTAGTTCATCGGCAATTAAGTGAGTTAAAATAGGCAAGTAAATAGAAATTCTAATTACGGCAACTTTTGAACAGAATTAACAAGTGACAATTTTCCCAATAAAAAAGCTTATCCAAACATTTAGTTCATCGGAAATTAAGTGAGTTAAAATAGGCAAGTAAATAGAAACATCGTGTCCAGACGTGTGGGGGATCCAAATCAAAAAGACTTGTCTAGTCTTCAGAGGTACCTTCTTTGTTGATTTCGTCCAGAATAACGATGAGAGCAACAATGAAGGCGTAATCCACACCGGGCTGCACGATCACTGAAAACGTGTCCTTCCCAATCAACACGTTTGTAACCGTGTATTTCCTCTTCATCTGATTCATACAAAACAAACCATATTTATCTCCAAATAAAACAGCAAAACAAAAAGCAGAGTACCAAATTAGGGCCAATTTTATTCTTCACCTCTGCTACAATCCGGGCGCCTTGATAAACTGTACAGGATCGGTCGAAATAGCTGCCCTTGACATGAAAATCAGAGAGTTTTTCGTCCTTATTACCGGCCATGAACACATCAAGCGCCGTCTTCAGCTGAAACAGCGACGATTTCTTCGCAGCGAAGAGAAAACTCTGGTGATCGGAGGTGTCCCCCTTGAATGCTTCCCATCGGCTGTGCATCGAAAACGTCTGCAATACACCCCAATTAAACCCTCTAATTCAATTCATTGACATTAGTTAGGATTGTTTTTACCTTTTCTTTCATGGTGAGCAGGGGATTTCCAGCGGCGTCCTGCAGAAGGCGGCGGTCGTGGAGGCTCAATACCTTTCCGGCGACTTTGAAGACGACGTTACCGTTGGCATCGGTGACGGTGAAGTCCCCTCCGCTGAGAGTGAGGAGTTTTCTCTGCACAGTGAGTTCAATTGGGTAGGGAGCGCAGAAGTGCTGGGCCACAACGCACACTGCTTCATTGCTGAGAGTAATGTACAAGAGGCATGCATAACAGTGATAAAGAAGTGCTGCAAGACTGCCTAATAATAATGTAAGGGACATTCCCATCAAAATTCATATGGGACATTCCTATCAAAATGCACCTCTAGGACTATTTTGTTGGTCTAAATTTGAATCTACATGGACACATGAGAAACTGACAATAACTTGGAATGAGTAGAAAATTTGGAATAAATAATAATATTAGCAAATATAACATTTGTATCTTACAAGATACAAGAAAGGAGGAATAATATTGTGAAAGGTATCAAATTATGATGTTATATTAGGATTTAATAATGTAGTTCATGAGTTAAATACAAATCTATCTCTTATGAGTATGAATGGTCTTCTCAACACTCATTGCATCTAGGTGATGCTCACAAGAGTGAAGCATTAGGACTTCATTTGATATCATACATTCTAGTACTACTCTAACTCAAATGCACTTAACCATAAAGTTTCCAAAAAGATCAAACCCACATAGCTTGCTACCCTAACCTTGATATTGGGGGAAACTCTATGGTTAAGCATGTTTGAGTTGGAGTATACCAAGATAGGTTACCTCTTGAGAAGTCCCAAATGCTTATTTCTTTAAGCATCACCTAGATTAATGGGGTAGCAAGCTGAGTGTTCTTGATCTTGGGGAAAACTCCATAGTTAAGTGTGCTTGATTGAAAATACTATTGAGATGGGGTTACCTCTTAGGAAGTCTTAATGCTTCACTCCATGAGCATTACCTCTGAGATAAATAGAGTAGCAAGGTAAATAGGCTTATTCGATTGGGGAAAAATCCATGGCTAAGAATTCATGAATTGAAGTAGTACTAGGATGAATGACCTCCCAAAAATCTTGTTGCTTCACCATTGTAAGCATATCCTAGATGAAATGAATGATATTTGGACCATTCATGTTCATGAGAGACCTATTTGGGTGAATGACTATTCTTGAAATATGGGTCAATGCTTGAATCAAAAGGTATACAATTAAATCTAGGTAAAACATTAAAACATAATTTAGGTAGAAATTTGGCCACATTGCCTAACAAACCATTATGTCAAGTAAACTCATCTAGTCTAAAAGGCTTGAAAATATTGTGAATCCGTTATTAGGCCATTTTTGCATAACCAAAATAAATGTAAGAGTTTTAGGTTACCCACAAAATGAGATCTAGAGTTGAAAAGTACCAAGATGTATTAACTAGTTGCTAACTAGAGGATGATGGTAAAGTAACCGTGATGAATGTGCAATCTTAAGCTTCACTACCACATTCCAAACTATTTGGAACCATTTATCCCAAATTTTATTTATTTTCTTTAAATTTTCCTACATTGATTTATTGTCCTCACCTCAAAATTGCAAGGACAATGCATGGACCCTAATTTTTACCTTAAATAAGTAGTAATTTTTTATTCTTTAATTCAATAATAATTTCAAAATATTTTTTGTTTCTAGGATAAATGTTCATGATTATTTCATATGTTTATAAAGAAATGGTGTCATGTCATCTTTTTTCATTATATTACTTGATATTCATTAAGCCTATTTTCTATTTCTCGTAGGATTGTGAAAATAAATTAGAGAAATAAATTAATTATAATAATTTTTAGAATATCCTATTATATGTGCATCTAAATTATAGGTCCCTTTGGGTATTATGTAATCAAGATTTATTCCTTTAAGTGTTGTCATCCTTTGAATTTGTATTTAGAATGCAAAGTGGGAACTCAATTGCCTATTTCAACTTGAGTCTCGAAAAGTTCAATGAAATTATCTATTTTCTTATGATATTATTCATCAAACAAATTGGACTTCCTATTTGTTTGTCATTGGAAATTATAATATAAAATACCTTGATCTCCACCACTAGCTAGTGGATGAAATTCCTTATCTAGTATTAAGAAATTCCATTCATGGATTGCATTTGAGCTTCATTGATTTTTTGTTCAAGTGACTTCTATCAAAGCTTGTTTGTTTGAGTTAGGGCATGGATCTCTCTTAGTTCCTAGGGATTATAATTCAATGGTGGCTTCTATAACATGCCCCCTTTGATATGACTTTAATAATTCTGATAATAATATCACTATTATTATTTTCATGGTTGAATTGAATGTAAGTGTGATCTTCCATAATAATAAGAGGAATACATAGTTTTTGTGAATTTTTGTTCATCTACAAGGGTTTACAAATCATTTCTACATATTTTTTTAAGATTATTATTTGTGAGGACATACCTAATTTGAAATAAGATCCGATTATTGTTATCTCGTGGAATTGAACCAACTTGAAATATTGAACATCCCTAATTGAGGATATTAGTGTTGATGTTTATCATTGATGTCAAAGGTTGATGGATTTTTCATTGATCTCCACCATGGTTTTGATACTTGTTCATTCATCTATCTTGTTGATGCATCCAAAAGGTTTACTTCAATGAAGTGAAGGTACTTGTTATGCAACTGTGAAAATGGTAATGTTACAAGTTGGGGTTTGTTGATGCAAAGAGAGTTGCAAGTTGAAGTTGGTGTAAAGGAAAAAAATTGCAAAGACAGTATCACAATTACAAAATTGCTTGATCATTCAAAGTTGCTTCAGGACAAAGATACAAGTTTTTTGCTTCATGGTGTTGATAAGGTATATCATTCAGTTCATGGTTCATGGTGTTAGATCATTCATCATTTACATTCATGATGCTGTAGTAAATTCATCATTTGCATTCAGTTCATGTATGGTGTTCATGATTCATTTATCACAGAGTTGCTTGATCATACTTTCATGGTGTTTCTGCTTGTTGGTTCTAAAAAGGTATATGGTTAACATCAAAGGTATTTGTCATTTCATGGTGCTAATGTATTTCTAGATTCATGATAAATATAATGCTATTGTTGTTACTTCATAAAAAATATTGAGCTAGTCTTTCATAAGAATTCTTCATCAAGAATATTGGTGTGTTCCTATGAGGATTAAGGGTGTAGAATGATTATCAACTTTCAAATTTTCTTACAACCTAAAATAGTAAGCTTATCTCTAATACTAAACCCTAGGAGACTTAGGGTTTATGCCTTATGTAGGCTTTCAATACAAAGATTCACTTTTCTTATATTTTGAAAGTGACCTACTATAGACCATGGAAAGGCACTTAAATAAAATCTTGAGGGTTTAAACTCATTTGAAAATTGACCCCTCCTTTATGTGTTACTGTCCAGACAAGTTAAAGCTTCTTTGCTTGCTGCTCAAAAGTAAATCAACAGCTATTACTTAAATGTGATTTGGCGGGTGTTAAAGGATCAAAGGTTCATATTTAAACATTTGAATAGTTATTTTTATAGTTTGCACTTTTATGGGAATGTGAATTATCATGGATTTTGGTATTCAATAATGCATAGTTTGTTAACTATTTTGCAGCTGAAGTCACAAAAAAAGTATCCCTTCTACATTTCTTGGCTTGTTTGGGCCCCCCTTGTGATTTAGGCTTAATGTTACTTTGATTTAGTGTTGTAATGTGGTTGAAACATTCACATTAGGTCTTGGGCCCTTGTGAACTAATGGATTTAAATGGTACCTTGATAAAGTGTTGTGAAGTGTTGTAACACACTCTCACACTTTTCTAAGGTTTTATTAACAAACTAAACATAATAAACTTATTTTTAATTAAAATAAACATTAATCTTGCCTTATTTGAAGTGTTGTAAAGTGTTCTAACCCACTTTCACACTCCTCTAGGCTTTTCATTAATAATTGGGCTCTCTTATGCTTTAATTGGCCCTATTTTACATCCATAAGCCTCATTTGTTGCATATTTTTGAGGATAATCCCAACACCAATCATTATCCATTCATAATTCAGGTGTTTCTGGCTTGTGTGACCCAGATTTAGTGATTTAGGACTCATTCGCCACCTTGGGCGAATGAGTCCCACCTAGATTTTTGGGTCCCAAACCTATTTTTACACCTTTCCAAGCACTTTTGATTTTTGGTCCCATACATTATGCCAGATGGGACTCATTCGCCACCTTGGGAGATGAGTCCTGTGTGGCCCAAAATCAAAATTAATTCAAATTTCTAGCATAATTTTATTCTCCTCCTAGATTCCATGCCTAATTTTGTGTGTTGGAATTTCGTGAATTTTGCATAATTGGAGTATAAATACAAGGTTCTTTTACTCATATTTACATCTAGCAATCTAACAAGCAACTAAGTGTCTTGAATCTTAAAAGAGCATCTAAGTATTCTCAAGAGTATTTGACAAGAATTTTAGGAGCATTCTTCAAGACCAATCATCATAAATAAAAAGATTCTCGCACCATGTTGTTTTAGATACAATTGTAAGGTATAGGATTTTGTGATTCAAGCAAATTGCATTCAAGATCTATCGAATTCAAGTAAGAATCAAGATCTACATCCATTGGAGCCATTACATGCATGTTTGCAACACCTCATTGCTAGGGTTTGCTGAGTTGCAATGTTGTTATTTGTCTATCTATCATTCTCCATTCTTATTTTATTTTATTTCTTAAGGATTGATTTGTGGTTTGGACTCAAGGCAAACTCTCTATCCAGGTTAACCTACAACATTTTCCTCCTCTTTGTGTGTATTTCTTGGGATTTAGGTCACTGCATATTTCCTTGGCGAGTGTAAGATTGCAGAAAATCTGTACCCATTCAAAGTTGTCGTGCTGTCATCGCTCTCCTGAGAACTCTGGAGAAGACTCTACTAGTTGTAAATCAAAGATCTCGTGATCTGGGAACTAGTCAAGAAGGACAAAGCAGAAAAAGAAGAGTAGGATCAACCTTTGAAGCTTTAGAAAAGCCCAACTAGACTGATTCACCACTTCTAGTGAATGAGTCCCAATTCTAGTCAGGTTCCAGGATTTTGTAGATTCATATACCCTTTTTTTCTGAAACTTGTTCCTACACAATTTTCCAGAAACTGAACTGATTCACCCAACTTGGCGAATGAGTCCTAGTCCACTTTAAAGTCAGATTTTCTAGTGATTTAGACCTCCATTCAGCCATCTCTAGTTTCCCAGGTGCACACATTCTGTTTTGTAGTTTTCTGTTTCATTTTATTCACTTTTCTAGGTTATTTAGTGTTACTTTGCATTTAATTAGGGTTGAGTGTTGCATCTTCCATTTCATTATCTTTTCCAAGTCTAAACTTGGTGGTGAACCCCTTATCAGTCTACTTTTAGCCCCTAGAATAGCCCTATTGCAAGATCTCTTTCTCTTTTGCATTGAGATCTCTAGGGTTATCCTTGAATGGAATAGCTTTGAAAGTGGGTGTGATTGCACTTAATAATCATCATTAATCAACCACCCATTTTTGTGGTTCCATTTTGGTGAACCTACCTTTAGAACATCATAATGCTAAGTTGGGGTGCATTATCATCCTAGATTTATCTTACATTAACATTGCATTAGGACTTGTGTTAGTTAACTTGCATTCTAGAGATTCAAAATTTGCTTTAGTGAAAGCTTATATAGCTTGCATTTTTGCATTACATTTTATTGAAAATCATTCAAAATCTACATTTGCATCTCAGATAAAGGTCATAAAACATAAAAAAGTATAAAATTCAATTGAAAATTTCTGAAAATTTTGAAAAAAATGATCACTGGGACTCATTCACCACCTTAACAGTAATTAGCCCCTTTGGTGTATTCCCACTTGGCATTTCTCCTCGTATCTTAAAGTTTCTAGTTTCCGAAGTTTCTATTTCTTCTGCTATTCTCTCTCTCGCTTCTAATTTCCAATTTTCTTTTGTTATAAGCATTTCATTGTTCTTAGCTTTATATCGGTATTCAGATTGTGTGCATTTAGTAGCCCTTGTATAAGTATTTGGTGTCCTATTGCTAATACTATAGTGAGACAAAGTTTGATACTCATGTCATCCTGCAATAGCACAATCGTTGTGGATCTTGGGTTGTCTATCTCTTTCACTCCTAGTATTGACACTAGTACACTAGGTATGGACAACACCCTTAGTAACTCTTTTCCTTCAAGTAGTATGCATGTTGAAATAAGGAATGATATTTTCCCGCAAGAAAACATAATTTAAATTCATGAGGACCTAGAAAA
>VDFB02355629.1:0-11934 GCA_007258455.2 Sequoia sempervirens | reverse complement strand
TCCTTGTTGATTAGATGCTAAGGAAAATAATGGAATACCAAATGCAATGAAGTTTCAAGTTTTCTTCCTTCCTTGCACACATGTTTTTGCATTAAAACCTTGATTTCTTTAAGAAAAATATGAAGTTGGCTATTTTTGATGAATCAGGAAAAAGAAGGTTAGTTTTTGTATGGACTCCTCTCCTCTCCTCTACTTACGATTATTATGCATTTTCATATTATTTCTTGACTCCGATTTTACAATATTTGAAAGGGGAGGATGATATTGACTAGCTCATGAAGGAGCAGATAGGGTATATGTAGAACTTTGCTCCCAAATGTGATTTGTTTCTTGGAATGGATTTGAAATTCACTTGGATGTGCAGTTTCACTAGGGAACCATTTCACCTTCTGGCATGTGTCACAAATCAGGTGGTAGCCCTCAAAATGTTCTCGCAAGTATCCATTATTGACTACAGCTTTTGCGGAGGGCCGGCCAAGAAGAAGGGATTCTTCGTTTGCCTCCTAAGCTTTAAAACAATGGTAATGGCCAAAAAGAGGACACACTAGCTGTTGGAAGATAAGGTGGATCATCTGGGGTTAGTGATGATTTGTGACAAATGGAATTACAACCTTGAAAATGATTTTCTGAATGAATTTTTCAATGTAATCCACAACCCCCAACCTTACTGGGAAAAGAGGCAAAACCCGCTGAAAGATTTGGATGATCTACTGGTTGATTTGATTCACATTCCTACAGATGATAGTAGGCCACCATGGAATAATTTCTACTTCATTGTGGTGAAGTATGATGAGAAGCAAAAAATGGGAGCCAACCTTCAAAACAAGTTATCAAAAACATAAGGATGGAGTGAGGAGAGAATCAGAGATTTCTGGGTATACCGCCAATAGATCAAACAACCCGATGCCCCTTATGGAAGTATAGAGTTGGATGATCAATTTGATAAATTATGGAATGAGGCACACACAGATTCTGATGCGAGCGCTAGTAGGGATGATGACTCCAGTGAGGAGTCCAAAGCGCATACATGGAAAGGAAAGGAGAAAGAATCAGAAGTGTTGTCGACCTCTACTCAGCAAAAGAGGAAGGCGATGGAGTAGCCTAGCTAGATTACTTCAAATGTGAAGATGAACATATCAAGAGATTCACAGACACTCACATGGACCACAAAAAGGACAAGAATGACTCAACAATAGTTGGAAACCATAGAGGTGAAGGACTCCCCACCCGTTAAATGGTAGTGCATAGAAGCAATTTTTGGGGAGAGTTTGCAAGCACCCCTAGCAAGCTAGGAGGCCGTGCTGAGCCAGGAACCACAATCATCCAGATAGTAGGTAGCATTTTCTCCCTCTTCTCTTCACAATCTTTAGTGTCCCCTATCTTTGTGGCACCCATCATTACAAGTGTCAGTCCTTCCTTTTCCACTTCTTCCCCAATGGTCACGGGAGGTTTCTCCCAGTTCTCCCAAGTGAGGCCATTTATCTTAATGCCTCCATAGACCCTTACACCCTTCGCCACTACTCAAACTACCATCGCCTCTATTTCTACAAGTGCAACTACCATTGATACCCCTCTTGCTACTACTATATTGAGCCCAACTTAGTTCTCCTAGTAATTGGAGTCTACCATGCGCCCACAATCACTGTCGCAACTGATGAGCCCTCCTGTTGGTTCACAAATCAAGCTTTGGAAAATCCCTCCATTCTCCCTGATTACAATCAATCTCACTAAGAAGAAAATGCCTAGAACCACTACCCTCACATTCCCTTTTTCCCTACCTCTTGGTGCACCCTTTTCAAGTGGACTAGTTCAATCATCAACCCAATTTATGGCACAGGGTGATAATACAAAGGAGACACAGGCTCTTAGAATCCAGAAGTGAAAGGCCAAGGATGCCAAGAAACCAATGGAGCCAAAGGTGTATACCATTTTCAATGAAGCTCATCAATTGATTCATTTTGTAACCATGCATCCAAATTTCATCAAACCACAAGGGGAGATGCAACTAGATGATTACAACATGTTCGCCATGGGACTCGATTTGAGCATAGCCAAACTATGGGAAAAATTTGAGCTCATGGAAGAAATGCAACAGGTGGTGATGACTGACTTCCTCAAGTCTAGTCGCCAACTAAAAAAGAAAGAAGAGGAGTTGAAACTTGTGAAGGATAGGATCGAGTTCCTATTAGAAAAGGAGAAAGTGATGGAAGAAGAAATTGCATTCTTATCAAAGAGAGAGGCAACACAGGTAGAGCAGAGAAAAATTCAAGAGGAACTTGCAAAGTTCAAATCCGTTGACCCCACCCTGGTCGATGCACTGCGACTAAGAAATAAAGAATGCAACAAAGGGATGTGGATTTTAAGAACCAAAGGGCCCAATTGGAAAAGTATCTTGAGGAGATGAAGTCTTCCCTTGAAATAGAATCAATAAACAAAAGTCGAGCCGAAGAAAAATGGCTTGCCGAATGGAGGACTTTGTCAGAACAACTTGCGTTTGCAAAAAAAAGGATCATGAAACTCACACAAGATGTCAACTTGAAAGATGTGGAGATTTCCCTTCTAAGAAGTGTTCCCCAAGCCCCTGCTTCCCTGCTAGACCTCATGCCAATGGCTGAACAACTATATGTTTCATACTGGGAAAAGGCCAAGGCCTTCTACTTGACACTTCAGTCGACGCTCCAATTTATGTTGCAGGAAACAAGCTTGGCTAGGGAGGTTCGTGGAGCAATTGAGTAGTTCCCGCAGTTTATCATGAAGAGGGTTCCTTAAGCAAAAAAATTGCTAAATAAATTGTACATGGTCTCAGATGAAAACTTAGCAAGGGAAGGGATCGAGGATCGGAAGAGAACAGCGCCAAAGCAGTGAATAAATTCATCCATTACCCTTGGATATTCTTTTGTGCTAGTAAAAGGCAACCACTTTGAGCTAGACTATAGATGGCATTAAAAGCGAAATTTTTTCTTGGCTAATTAAGATGGGCTTACCCTCCTTGTTTCTTGTAGATGAGTCGGTGGCCACAACAGAACAAATTGTGGTGAAGATTGAAGAGAAGTAACATGATACATTTTTTTTCTAGAGTTTCACCCAACCCCCTACCACAACAGATATTGAAGGTATCACTCATCCAATTGTGTAGCTACTCTTCCAATTTGAGTCTGAGGCCAGTTTACCTACAACACTTCCCTACAAAGAAATGATCGACCTGAGCGGAGTGCAAGAGAATCTACATGACATCGACCCCCATCGAGGCCCGGTAGTTTGCCTCCTGATCCTACTCTCTCTAAACTTCATTCATTAAGCCTAATGGATGGGACTATAGTGCAGAAGCTAGAGAAAATTTTGGTTCCTTATTCTCTGGTGAAACACCTAGTAGTCACGAAAGCTATGAATGTAAAATTCCTCGAAAGAGGCTCCCTTTGGTTAGTTTTTTTTTCTAAGAAAGTATCGACACGAGCCTCGGATGTTGAGAAATGTTGCCCTTCCCACTTCTCAATTGGAGCCTCTTTGATATCCTCTATCCGTCGTTGCCACTGTCCACGGGAACTCTTAAATTATCGATGCTTCCTTTACTCTTCTACCAACTCCACCATGCTTCCGATGTTCGTCGCCGGGGTTACTTCCCTTCGCTTTTAGTTAGGAGCTCGATCCATATTGCGTAGCTTTCATCTACGCATAGATCTTTGGTAAGACCCCATAGTAAACGCGATATTAAGAAGCCTCCATGTCTTCACTATCTGATCTCTCAACACAAACGCCGGGAATCAATGAGTAGGCTTTGACCCTCACGCCGTAATGTCTCTTTGTAGGGGCTTTATTGAAAGAGAAATTTGAGAGCAAAATTTGTCCCAATGTCCGCAATTTGCCGCATGTATTAAAGCTGCCTTTGTAGGTGAATGACTCTTATGCGCACGGGGGTTTTCGGACCTACCATCTTTCATAGGGATGCATTTGGTTGAGGGAGTGACTACACACGCTTTATAGCTGAATATTTTTGTTACAGCGGTCAAGGGGAATCATTACTTTCCTGATCATCTCATTACTTGAGATCTGAAATCTTTTACATTATTGGCTGCCCGGCGATTAGGATTGCTAGCTATATATATACTACTTCTTGATTAGAAAATGAGTTTGGAAGATATGAAAATTAGGTAAAGACACCAGCCTTTAATATTTTTTAGATTATTGTATGAGACTACTCAGTGCGCCATTGTTTGGCCTTTCTATTTTTCTTAAGCTATTTGATAAAAAATTAATATTGTGCCATTATTGTCCTGAATTGTTTATTTGTAGAACTTCTATGATTTTAATGCAAGTTTGTTAGTTTAGATCATGTCTTTGACTACTCTTTTTAGTAAATGTGTATGAGAATTATTTCATGTCATTGAATGAATTGTTCAGGCTTCAATTTCTAAATTCTATTATTCTAGGACATAGCAGATTGTTGAATGGGCCCTTAAATTGTATTCAAAATATAGATTTACCATGCCTTATATCTAAATCTTGGCGCATCGCCTTAGTTAGACCTTTATTTTTTTATATCTACTTGTTTTCCCATTCCAAAACCCCAATTACAGAAGAAGTTGACTTCTTAAAAAACCCGAAGGTCACTCAGTTTAGTGCAATTGGTCCCCCCATTATTTGGGTTTCCCATAAAGGTTGTTACCTTGCCAATTTTTGGCATCATCAAAATACACAACGTGTATCATTCTGAGTTCAAGTGTTGTTTGTGCCAAACAATGATAGATAACATTAAGGGGTAGATCACTTCGGTAGAAGTTTTGTAGGGGCAGCAAGATCAAAGCTAGTTTGAATGCAAATAATCCAAGGGTGAAGGACTAGATGTGCTGCCAAAAAATGAGGTATACTCTATCAGATCCAAAGGAGGATTTCCTCCCAAGTTCTGGATGTTGCACTTCAAAAAATTCAAATCCAAGCAATGAGTAGAGCAGGCTTCGAACTAATCAGTCCCTTAGGTAAGACCTTTGTTGAACATAGATTGTAATTCTATTATACCAATAATGTAGCAGAGTATGAAGCACTAGTGCATGGGTTACTTATTGCATTATGAAAAAGGGTTAAAATGTTACAAGTATTTGTGGATTCATAGTTGGTCATTAAACAAGTTAAAAAAATGTACTCATGCTATGACGGAAGGTTAGCTAACTATAGGCATAGGGTGTGGGATCTAATACAGGGGTTTGATGCATTTAATATTGAGTTAATTGTCTAAACTAAAAACCAAACTGCTAATGCATTAGCATAGGTAGCCAATACCTTGTAGCATTTATGATTAACTAGCCTGAAGCAATTTAGAGTAGAACTCACCCCCATCCCATCAGTGCCACATAATGTGACCAATTTCTAGGTGTTTGAGGATCACAATTATATCCTAGACTTCATTATCATCTTGGATGTGCTTGCTTCTTAGATTATAGACGAAGTAGAGCCGAAGGAAACAGAGCTTGATATAGAAGGTGTCATTAAATTGAAGACCAATACAATATGCAGAGGTATGGTTTAGTTAGAAAGCATCTGGTGTAGTCACGGTATGAGGGTTCTAGGAAGAACAGTTCAGACCATGCAACAATGAGTCTACACAGCGGAAACAACATAGAAAATTGATGTGTAAACATGAATCTTCTTTAATATAGAATGCTTACTTGAAAAATTGGTGAAAAGGAAAATATCTAGGCACACAGGCTGTGCCTTAAAGGCTTACAAACATATTATGGCCTAATTGGCCTTATTACATGCCCCCAGGGAGTTATTATGAAAATTAATCTAAATCTGGTGATGATCTTTCAATTATTTCCCACTAACTGGCTGATGACTACCAATGACTACAATGCTTAGAAATAGGTTTCTCAAGCTCCAAAATAGATCCGCATCAGCCACAAGGTTGACTAACCTAGGGAATGCCCAAATATGTATGTTGGCCTCAAATGCTTCGTCAAGAAATAATGAACAATAACTCTTGGTTGAAAAGCTCAAATGATGCAATCAATGAGTACGTACAATAGTCAGCTCCATGAGCTGAGAATGATGATGAGGCAACATCTGGAAATGAACTAATGAATTGGTATTGGATGCAATGCAAGAAAGAACTATTTTTGGTTGATACAGAATTGCTTTACAACAAAGGATGCTCCTACATTAGACACCCAAGGTTGAAAGAAAAGCGAGTCCCTCACTTTCTAGGGCTAAGAGGAAAACCAAGATGGTCCACCTCATCTTGAGGAATCCATGATGAATCCTCCATTGGTCTACCTTTCCACTTCATAGGATATTTTTTAAACTACTTGTTCCTTGTACTTCTTCCGGTTTTGGCATCCAGAATCTACTCAATCTCCTTTGATTTGTTGGAGCTTCTAAAATTATGGTGAATCTTCTCATTCTCCATGGGTTTGGTCTACATTTTTGATAAAACCTTATCCTCATAAGTGAGAATGGTTTAGTCTCTTGAGCCTTCAAATTTTCTAATTTGGTGTTGACCGGTTTTGCCAATTCCCAGTCCTTTAAGTCACTTCTTGAAGACATTGTTTACATTTGTGTACCGACCCCTTTGGTTAGAGTACCAGTCATTCAACTCGCTCACTGATGTCACCCATTCCCTAGGTTATGGTTTTTAATTTTCTCGATGACTTGAGCTTAAGTCATCAATCTCCAAAGGGGTCATGTCACTAGTGGCTTAGCAAAATCCTTTCATTAAATGCTAATCGTGTTGTATGTAGGTTTGTTGAGATTCAAGGATATTGGAGAAGATCATGATCATACCCCACCAGCTCGCGCACTTAAGGTGCTGGCTAGTTATTTGGCACGAGGTTCTAAGAAAAAAGTGGATGCATGTCCCATATGGAATATGGGGCCCAACCTCCACTACACGACTTGTGGTTCATGGTTTTAGATCGACAACTGCCATCTAAAGCTAGAATGAATCTCTATCAATTCCTGCTGGCTTGCGGGGGGAAGATGAAGGATGGTTAAAAGCCACAGGGTCAGTGAGATTGTGACACATGGCTCTAGCCATTCAGTTTATAAGATGTATACTACCCACGTGACATGGTAGTTTATGTTTTAGATGGACTAATGTTATTAGTGAGAGGTAGGATAGCAATGCTTCACTAGATTGCAAACACAGTCAACCCGAGATGAACCGTTTGATCTGCCAACTCTTCAAGAAATTAGCAGACAATATTCAAAGTTGGAAAACATGGCACATGCTAGCCATTTTATCCTGCAACTGGTGAAACATTAATGAATTATCCTTTGCTTGTGCAATCATGTCGATCTCAATCCGTGTGATGATGTAGTAGTTGGAAATCATGAAGGGTGATTCACAGATTCTCATGTAGCTCAAGTTAAATGGTGATAGTACATACCACCAAATTGCCATTTTTTCACATGCATTTTTACTAAACATTGATGAAGGTTGCCATTACCTCACATGATAATTATAGGAGGAATTAATTGCTAAGTGTGTCATTTATTCTAGCAGTTAGAAAACTCCCTGGGTTGAGTCCGATCAAGTTCGAATGCTTGTCTGACAAGAGAAAATGATTAAGCCAGTGAGAAGGTTTGTGCATTTGAGCTCGCAAAAGTTTGTTCCTACTATTCATGAAGGTGCTTCAGTTGAAAATCCTAGGCTTGTGCTCACCAGATGCAATAGAATATTGCAATTCCAGAACAATGTTGCCCAACCAGTTGATGACAAAGGCAAGCAATTGGTGTGCTTCGTTATTGGTGTCGACAGGAAAATAATGTATGGGCATGGCTCCATTGGGTGCCAAAATTTTCCCATTGATCTCACAAAAATCTAGTTGGATAGCGAGATTGAGACAAACCCCAACTATCAACAAAATCTCTCAACTCTGAACAAAACTCTAGCCTCGGGTGAGGAGGTTATGTTGTCCCTGCACTGGCTGTTAGGACTCCAAGTGGGCAGGATGGTACTGTGGTGCATGGGGGCGAGGATGAGGAGGAGGCTAAGTTTACATCTCCATCTCTAGCAACAACTTAGAGCGGGCATGTTTACTAGGGTCTATGTGTTGGTAAAGGCAAGGTTCCTGGTCCATAAGGAATTGCCATGTGGGATGGAGAATTTTTGTTGTGTTGTGTTGCTGCGGTGGGTAGTTTCTTCCCCAGCATACGTGACAGTTGTTTTTGGGTTAGGTGTTGATTGTGTGCCCTCGTGGAAATGATGATGCTGGGTTCATTATGGTGTGGATGGTGACATGGGAATTTTGGTGGCACTTTTGGTTTCCCCTTTTTGATGGAAGTTTTAATTTTGGCTCTCCCCATTTTTGCACCATGTACTCGCGGATTCAACACATGGGGAATTTTGAAATTTAGTCGAAATGATTGATGAAATGAAAATTTTATATTTGACATGCATTTGGGCCTAAAGCTTGTTGCAAGCTTATGCTATAAAAGGGAAACCACGACCCAATTTCAGGGGGATGGAAAATTTCTGGCTAGGTTTCAAGTCGAGTGCATATAGGTAGATAGGAATAGAATAGATTGTCATTTTTGGGCTTATGAATGAACACATGCAATTATCCTAAATGGTTCTATAGATATGACTTAATATGCAAGTAAATGTATGATTCTAATATATTTTCTCTCCTTTTTCAAGTTTATGTGAATTTTGAATGAAATATTAATGGTATTTCTATTCTACTTTGAACATTTTTTCAAATGATGTCTCTGTTCTTTGTTTTGATTCAAGAAATCAATTAAATACTTAGATGGGTTCATGAATTTAAGTTTATTTGCAAGGGATTTGATAAGTAGTAATATATCATAAAATTTGAGCTCCATGATGCAAAGTTATCGTGAGAGTAGTCCACTCCATTAAATTCTTGGGTCATTTCTATTTTACTGGTTTTTGTATGTGTGACTCCATTTTCCCAATGAATAGGGCACTAATCCATTCCTTAATGATTTTCCTAAGGGTTTAATCAAACAATTTTCTAGTGACCAACCTAAAGTCAAAGTTTAAATTCATTGATCTCAACATTTGTGTGTGTCAATTCTCATTATAAATGTCTTCATTTTGATGAATGTGTAGCAAGTTACTTTGAAACAAGCCAATTTCGCAATAATTGTTGAAAAATTATATTTCATCCAAATTGATCTTTGTAATTGATGTGTTCTACAAAGAAAAACTTCAAATGAACACACTAGGAATGCCGTCCTTGGTCCCATAGAGCCTAAAGTGTAGATGATCTCAATCTTTGAGTAGATCTTGTTAGTTGGCCATTCATTACAAGAGTATCAAGTATAGGGATTAGTTATTCCTTAGAGATTTCCTGGGTATAGTAGAAAGCACCAACATAATGGAAACTCTGTTTGGGAATTCTTATTATCCAAAGATGCAGATACAAAATGCAGAGTCAAATGGTGATTAAGTCTAAATGTTCTCAAATTCTTGAACTTGGTATACAAGCTAAGTGCAGTATGCATTGAAGGATCTGAATGTGACTCTATTGTAGAAGATACCCTAGAACCTGTCTTATCTTGCAAAGAAGCTTCATCTTATTTGAATTTTTTTCCTCTAAAGGGAGGTGGTGACTCTGACTCAAAGAACCTATTCAAACATACATTAGTTTATTGGATCTCTATCTCTAATGCTAAGAAAAACTTCATAGCTTCCAACATATAGGTACTCTTGTAGAATTTGAAAGAATTTTGAGCATTTTACAGATAAAATCATAATAAATTTCCAGTGCTCGACATGAAAATAATTCACTAATAAGTGATTTAGCACTAGATTAGGGAATACTCAAGATTTTTTAGCATGCTTCATATATAAGTTAAAATTCATGTAGTAAAGCGCAAGAAGTATTCCATATTCTAGATTTTAGGTAGATTTTGTATGGAATACTCATGCTAAGATCTTGGGATTATATTTGTAAAAGGAATTGAAGTAGTGTTGTATAAGCTGCATAAATATTTTAAAATTCCTTTTCAAGAATTAGGGGTGAGTTGTCAATTTGTGCCATCTGGTGCAAATATGGACAAAGGCGTACAAATGAAGCACCCTTGTGCCTATCAGTATGGATTTTGTACTGAAAGCTACAAAGCTATCAGCTTTGAAAATATTTGTGGCTATCTGAATATTGTGCCATCCAAGATTAGGGATAAGATACCAAAGTTCAGAGGTGAGAAATCTGAGTCAACAAATAAGCATGTGCAAGAATTTTTAGATGTAATGGGTGATTATGAAATTGAATTTGAAGATGTGGTGATAAATATTTTTGTTCAATCACTAAAGGGAGATGCAAGAGATTGGTTCTCTTTTCTTCCTAATGTCTCTATACATTGTTGGAATGAACTCAAAGTCACTTTTGTGGAGCAATTTGGTGACAAGATCAACCCAAGTGTGGCAAGGAGAAAGTTCATGGAAATCTCTAAAGATAGAGAAGAACTAGTCCCAACCTTCAACCTTAGATTTACCAAGGTTATAAGGGAAATCCCTGAATATTTAAGACCAAATGATGTTGAATGCTTGGTTTACGTATGTTGGGGAGTGATAGGGGCCGAGGGGTTGGATTGAAGATCAATCAACGATGCTCACGGGTCTCCAATAGATAACCCTTGGTGTTTCCCTCCACCCACTCAACCTATAGGTCCTAAAAGTTATTAGGCACCCCTAGTCCCTTGCCAACCCTGCTATCAATCTCAGTTTGCCGCTACCAATCAGTTCTTGGTGCTTTTCCTCACATACTCCATCTAGCCCTTAATCCTTTTAAAGACTAGACAACCCCTCATGCCTCCTAACTTGCTTGTAGGGGTGTGCATAGGCTTTCTTGACTTCAAAACGGTCTAGGAATGGCTCTTGTCCAAGCACAAATCTCCTTTCTTCTATCGCTGCCACCATACCCTAGGTTAGGGTTTTAGGAGGGCTAGTAGCCCATGAGCCCTATTAGGTCTTTTAGTCCGGAGTTTCAGGTTATTACTCCTCCCTGCTCAGTGAACACCATAACCTCAAAGAAAGAACCTTGGCTAAAATTTGGAGCACTTCAAGATTTTTATGGATTCAGACCTTCTCAGGCCGTACACAGGACTATCACTGATTTTGAGAAATTTAAAGGATTTTCTAAGCCTTTTCTTGGCACAACAAAGGATTGTCTTCTTTCTTCTACCACCAAATGATTTTCAGTGGACTTCTACCTCTTTTCGAGCCAGGCAGTCCCCTTACGGGGCCTTTATACACTTTTCTTTGACTGGACATTCACCACCCCTGCGTTAGGACTGTGCAACACTGTCTTTCCCAAACCGGGTATAAAACAACTCGCCTAGGGAAAGGGCCTTAGCATGATTTTTGAACTTTTACTAACTCCTATATTTACACTATGTACAAGGATGGATTCTAGATTTGTTTCCACTACTTCCATACTTCTTGGTACAGACAGAAAATAAGCTAAAACTCCATTTTTCTAGATTTACCAGTCAGAAACAACAGAAAAGAAAACACAGTATTTACAAAATAGATGAAAGCGATGGAAAAATATCTTAAAGTGCCACAATAAATGATTCAAAAGTCTTCTTTACATGCTAACTAACAAACAAAGGTCTTGTTCAATCCATCAAGATTGCTGTCATGCAATCAAGAACAGAAAACTAGATTTTTCAACACAAAAATCATTGTTTCTTGCTTGTTCTCATAAAAACTACTAACTTCCAAAACTTCCAACCTTCAAAACAGGTCGAGATTGAACTTTTAAAATCACTGGAAATGGTTATATTTCCTTCTCCAAGCCAAAGAATGGCCAAAAGCATGATGTTTTAAAACACGGTGTGTTTTGCAATTTTTGACAAAAGCTTAGGAATCAACCACAAAAGGATTCCCAACTTATTCAACTTTCAACCTAAGAAAACAAAAGGTCCTCAATCACAATCTAGACGGTGTTAAAGACCTTACACAACAAAAAA
>VDFB02355627.1:0-28146 GCA_007258455.2 Sequoia sempervirens | reverse complement strand
TTTTCCTAACGTCAATACCTTAGGAAAGAATGTAGAAGTACCTTTAATTTTTCAATTATAGTCAAATTGAGATGCACTATGAGATAGATTACAGAAACAAAGTATTTAGACAAACACACATGAACACCAGATATACGTGGGAAAACCCTTATAGGAGAAAACCCCACCACACCAAGAGAAATCACTTTGTATTACAGTAATCAAAGTTACATACAATTCCAGACTTATCTTTCAGGTGTCATTAAACATCAGTATTCATCATGTACACTCTTCAAACAGAGACATCCAAGTTACAGACTTTATAGATTTTTAATTCCTTTACTGATATAGTTTGAATTCTTCACACTTAACTGTTGATTGAACTACTATCCAACATCAAAGCATTTGTAACTTCTAACTATAACCATGGTGTTCTCTGATTGTCGAGCTCCCTCATAGAACCATTGCAATAAACAAACTCCCAATGGTTCCAATTCGGCTCTTTTGATTCATCCACATGATGCCACATCAGAAGTCATACTCGGTCAATAGAATTCATATTGCATTGGCATCTTGGTGAGACACTAACGGTGTCTCGCTGATGCCACATTAAACTCATATCATAGTCACCAAGAGTTATCGTAGTCGCCAGGATGTTCTATCGAGTTACAAGAGTTTCACCGAGTCACCAAGCAATAATCCTAACTTATCACTTTTGCCAGAAGGTCATAGCGAATCACTAAGGTTACACTGAAGTTTTCATATCTACTGAGCACCAAATGAAAGTCGGCAAGACTCACATCTATCACCGAGAGTTCATACTGATCTTCATATGCTACTTCGAAGTGTTCACCTGTCACCAAAATTTTTTTCCATCACTGAGAGAACTTACCGATTTATCTATGTTTCACCGATGACCAACTGTTCACCAAGAGTTACCCTGATAGCCATCAGCTATCGGCAAGACAATAGCTTATTGCTCAGACTTCATAACAAAGTCTAAGAGTTATATCGATAACTCCCAAGTAGTCCCTGTTGGCATAGCTTTCTTCTATCGCTAATACCTTTCTCCGAGTTCATTAAGATATACCAAAGATTCCAACTTAAGTCTTAGTCGCTAAGACATATCCACTTCGGTAGGACATCTTATTGAAGTCACTTCCTTTGGCTAAGTCTTTCTAATAAAACACAGTCAGCATAACATTTGATTTTGCGGTGACCTCTCACCGAGCCATAATAAGTTACCCCAAGGACATCAATTCATATGCTGCCGGCAAGAGAAAAACACTTCACTGAGACATCTTAGCGAGAACCATAAGCTTCACCGAAGATCACAGTCGCTAAGAGTTACGCCAATAAACGAATGAATGGCCTTTCGGCCAGATATCTCCTGAGCGCTATAAGGTCACAACAAACACACCTTGCTATAGTGATAGACTTCATAGTAAACCTTTCGGCAAGACTTCTTCAGGGTCACAACAACCTGTTTAGAATTTGATAAAACAAACTGCTAGTCAGCTAGACAATCAGAATGTCACACCGACATTTCTCTAAAGGAGGTTTAAGCCTATAATGTTTGAGGCACATATTTCCAACAATCTTCCACTTGATGAAGATCATTCAAGCACCTCTAGAGCATGCAAAAATTACTTTACTAAAAATCATGGGCACTAAGGCCCATTGAATTGACACACCACTTGAACTTGTCTGTGCTCACTGGCTTCATCAATGCATCTACAACATTCTCTAGAGTATCAACTTTTTCCAAACTAACCTTTCCATCCTCAACCATATCTCATACAAAGTGGTATTGTACATCAATATGTTTCGTCCTAGCATGGAAAGTTGGATTCTTTGCCAGACAAATGGCACTCTGACTGTCACATAAGATTGTTATTTCCCCTGCATCAAAACCAATGTTAGAACACAAAAATTTCAACCATACAACTTCTTTACAAGCATGGGTAGTCACATAGAAGCTCAAATGCTATTCTTTGTTTTCATTCAACTACTACACCACAGCTCAACATGAAAACGCATCCATCGGTGGATTTCGCCGTTAATATTCCCCGCCTAATCGTAGTCTAAGCATAACCATTAGTCGTTGAGAGTCCTCCTCGTGATTCAATGATTATTACGGTAAATACAATGTAAAATATGAGTTTCCTTCAAATACCTTAAATACATAAAGATCTCAATGGGAGCTCTTCTCGGGGATATTCATAAATGACGGTACTTATCGCGGGTCCTCATATTATTGCATACATAAGATCAAGCTTTTCCTGTTAGCATATAGTAATATCGAATATGTTCTTCCATATTCAGGGATATTTGGACAATCTCACAGATAGCTTCATCTCCCAGATGATCGAATAACTGAATCGCTTGCATCATGTTCATACAAAATCTCTAGAATAGTCTTTATATATTACCGGGACCGAGCCAAAGCTTTCTATTCTTCCTATCTCCTCAAGCAATTTCCATCTCCAAAATATACTTGTTAGTACCAAGATTCATTTTCAAACTTAGCATATAACTGGTAAAGACTTAAGATCGTAATCATTAGTTGTTATTTCCTTATGAATAACATATCATCAACATAAAAGGCAATAATAGCACTTGATCACTTCAGCTTATATACAATAATGATCGTGATTTCGATCCTCAATAGCCCAAAGATAATGAAGATAGGTATCAAATTTTGGTAACATTCAGGTGATCGCTAACTCATACAGTGACTTCTTTTACCTTTGCATACCGCTTTTTCTTACCTTCAGTGCCAGTTGGGGATTATATATTTCTTTTCACATCACCATGAAGAAACATATCTCTGCCATCCATCCGCTCAACCTCTAAGTCATAAAGTCACGCTAGTGACAATAGAAATCTAATGGATGTCAGCTTTGCTACAGGAGAAAAGATTTCCCCATAGTCAATTCCCTCTACCTAGGAATAACCCTTTGCAACCAGTCATACTTTGTATTTTTCTACACTGCCATCCAGACCAATCTTTTTCTTAAATACCCATTTACAACCCATAGGTTTTTTACCTTTAGGCAAGGGCACCAGACTCCAGGTTTCATTTTTATCTAATGACACCATTTCTTCCTCCATGGCTTCCAACCAAGAATTTGAAACAGACATTTTAATTGCCTCCTTTACAGTCCTAGGCTCATCAGTGCTAGAAATCAAGGCATAGGCACAAGTAGAATCAATTAATGAGAACCCATACCTATCTGGTTGTTTCCTTTCTCAAGTTGACCTCCTCACTAGCTAAGGCTGAGGTTCATCTTCTTCAGAGCTTTCAAAATTGCTTGAGCTCTCCTCAGTTTCAGGTACGTTTTGAATCTTCAATTCCTCTTTCTCTGCTGTAGGAGGAATTGCTGCTACATCCTTACTGTTTTCTGACTTTGTCTCTTACTGCAGATCCAAGGTGGAAGGTTTTAGCTCATGAAAGATTACACTTCTACTATATACAACCTTCTTTGTAACAGGATTCCAAAGCTTGTATCCTTTGATGTTAGCACTATAGCCAATAAATATACACTTAATAGCCTTGTTGTCCAACTTAGATCTTTTTACATCCGACACATGTACATATGCTTCACAGCCAAAGACTAATATTTCTAAGAGAGGGCTTCTTACCAGACCACACTTCCATAGGTGTCTTATCAACAAGAGCAGAGTTTGGAGACCAATTAACTAAGTAACATGTAGTAGCAATAGCTTCAGCCCAAAACTTTTCTTCCAAACCAACACTACTAAGCATACTTCGTGCTCTCTCCATCACTGTCCTATTGAACCTTTCTACAACTCCATTCTATTGTGGAGTGTAAGGTGTAGTCTTGTGTCTTTTGATTCCATGGTCTTTACAGTATCTTTCAAATTCATCAAAACATAATTCACATCCATTATCAGTCCTTAAGCATTGTATTATTTTACCAGTTTGATTTTGAACAAGATTTTTAAACTCCTTAAATCAACTGAACACTTCTTATTTACTTTTGAAAAAATATATAAATGCTCTTCTTGAATAATCATCAATGAACGACACATAGTATCTTGATTTAGACAAAGAAGGAACATCTATTGGACCAAACACATCCAAATGAATATAGTCTAACAAACCAGAAGTTTTATGAGAAATATCATAAAATGAAACACGATGCTACTTTCCATATATACAGTGCTCACAGAATTCAAATTCCAAATTACAGTCTTCAATCCCCTCAACTAGGTTTTTGTTCTTCAAGATTTTTAAACATTTTTCTCCTATGTGGCCTAACCTATGATGCTAAAGCATAGTATTTTCTACAAGAAGTTTTACTTCCATAGAGTTTACATAATTAGGGACAATTCCCTCTTTACCTCCATGAGCAACTTTTAGTGACTTTAAAGAGACACTGTTACAATGAACAACTTGTGCATCCAGCTTGTACAGGGTACCAATTCGAGCACCTCTAGTTAGCACCATTGAACCTCTAGTCATCTTGCAACCACTTCCCGAGAACAAGATTTGTACTTTGATATCATTTAGCTTACTGACAGAAAGTAAATTTTGAGCTAGACCTGGTATGTGCATAACATCATTGATCGCCTTTATTCTACCATTAGGGAATTGGATTTTGACTCTTCCATGACCAACAATTTCCAAGGTTGAATCACTCGCCAAATACACCTTTCCACCATCGTATTCTTCATACTTTGTAAACCATTCTCTGTGAGATGTCATGTGGAACGATGCTCCAAAATTGATCAACTAGACATCATCTGATGCCTGAGTAGCCAAGGCTGCAATGAAGGTGTCACCATCACTATGAGAAGATCCATTATCAGAAGATCCTTTCTTCTTTTTCTCCTCTTTACAATCCTTTCAGACATGACTAGGTTGCCCATAGTTCCAGCACTTCACGTTGGACTTCTTGCCAGGAGACTTTGATCTCCCCTCTGATTTTGATTTGGACTTCTTGTCCTTCTTCTTGCCTTTCTCCTTTGACCTTCCTCTGATAGAAAGAGCCTCCTTCACCATGTCAAAAAATTTTCTTCTCATTTCTTCTGAGAGCAAAGAACCAACAATATCTTCCATTTTGAAATTGGATGTTGTACTCCCAATAGCCATCACTAGATGATCCCATGAGTTTGGAAAAGAACATAATAGAAGCATACAACAACCTTCTTCTTCAATCTTTACACCAACAGATGTTAATTGTGTGAGCAACATGTTGAATGCATTCAAATGATCAGCTATAGACCCTCCTTCCAGCATTCTCAAAGAGTAAAGCTTCTTTCTTAGGAATAGCTTATTCACTAAAGATTTTCCCTGATAAATAGATGCCAGTCTCTTCCACAAGAGAGAAGCAGACTTCTCTTCATGCACATTGAGAAGAATTGAGTCTGCTAGATAGAGCCTTATCAGCCCCTTCACTTTCCTATCTACAAGGTTCCATTCTTCTTGCTTCATGCCTGTAGGTTTAGTTCCAGACATAGCAAGCCAAAGGTCTTGATCTACTAAGATATCCTCCATCTTGAGTTTCCATAATTCAAAGTTACTACCATTGAATTTCTCTATTTCAATCTTCCCAGAGGAACTAGACATATTAATCTATAAATAGAAATAACAATCTCTACAAAACTCCCACTGAACAGTATTGACACAAAAAACCCAATGTACCCCCAAGGATAACACAACTGGCCAAGCTCTGATACCACTTGTAAGGAAAACTAGATGCAGAAAACAATTTTCCTAATGTCAATACCTTAGGAAAGAATGCATAAGTACCTTTAATTTTTCAATTATAGTCAAATTGAGATGCCCTATGAGACAGATTATAGAAATAGAGTATTTAGACAAACACACATGAACACCAGATATACGTGGGAAAACCCTTACGGGAGAAAAACCCACCACACCAAGAGAAATCACTTTGTATTATAGTAATCAAAGTTACATACAATTCCAGACTTATCTTTTTGGTGTCATTAAATAGTAGCATTCATCATGTACACTCTTCGAACAAAGACATCCAAGTTACAAACTTTACATATTTTTAATTCCTTTACTAATACAGTTTGAATTCTTCACACTTCACTGTTGATCGAACTACTATCCAACATCAAAGCATCTATAACTTCTAACTATAACCATGGTGTTCTCTGAGTGTCGAGCTTCCTCACAGAACCGTCACAACGAACAGACTCCCAACAGTTCCAATTCGACTCTTTTGATTCATCCACATGATGCCACATCAGAAGTCATACTCGGTCAACATAATTTGTATTGCATTGGCATCTCAGTGAGACACTAACGGTGTCTCACCGATGCCACATTGAACTGATATCATAGTCACCAAGAGTTATCATAGTCGCCAAGATGTTCTATCGAGTTACAGGAGTTTCACCGAGTCATCAAGCAATCATCCTGACTTATCGCTTTCGCCAGAAGGTCATAGCGAATCACTAAGGTTACACTAAAGTTTCCATATCTATCGAGCACCAAATGAAAGTCAGAAAGACTCACATCTATCGCCGAGAGTTCATACCAATCTTCATATGCTACTCCGAAGTGTTCACCTATCGCCAAAACATTTGTCCATCACTAAGAGAACTTACCGATTTATCTATGTTTCACCGATGACCAACTATTAACCAAGAGTAACCCTGATAGCCATCGGCTATCAACAAGACAATAGCTTATTGCTTAGACTTCATAACGAATTCTAAGAGTTATATCGATAAATCCCAAGTAGTCTCTATCGGCATAGCTTTCTTCTATCACTAATACCTTTCTCTGAGTTCATTAAGATATACCGAAGATTCCAACTTAAGTCTTAGTCACTAAGACATATCCACTTCGGTAGGACATCTTACCGAAGTCACTTCCTTCGGCTAAGCCCCTCCAATAAAACATAGTCGGCATAACATTTGATTTTGTGGTGACCTCTCACCGAGCCATAATAAGTTACCCTGAGGACATCAATTCATATGCTGTCGGCAAGAGAACAACACTTCACTGAGACATCTTAACGAGAACCATAAGCTTCACCGAAGATCACAGTCGCTAAGAGTTATGCTGATAAATGAATGAATGGCCTTTCAGCCAGATATCTCCCGAGTGCTATAAGGTCACAATGAACACACCTTTCTACAGTGATAGACTTCACAATAAAACTTTTGGCAAAACTTCTTCAGGGTCACAGCGACCTATTTAGAATTTGATAAAACAAAATGCTAGTTGGCCAGACAATTAGAATGTCACACCAACATTGCTCTAAAGGAGGTTTCAGCCTGTAATGTTTGAGGCACATATTTCCAACACACTCTAATGTTCTTTTAAACATATTTAATTGCAATTGGTGTATTAATTAATGTAACCTTTCATGTCTCAACTCTCGATCACAATTTAGAGGGTATTCAACATGTTGAGCATGAGGCTATAAGAGAATATCAGGAACATGATGTGGCCCCATAAGGTAAAAAGAACCACTCTAATGTTCTTTTAACTAATAAAATACTTGTAACAATAATAATAAAACATATCAATTTAACATTTCTTTGTTATTGCAGTAGACCCCCTCTTGCAGCGGCATCCACATTGTGAGTACATGACAAGGCATACATTAAGAACACAAGCAAAGGAAAAAACAACTGAAGGTGGGATAGATGATTTAGAAAATGATACTCCACTTAAGCTTGTTTTAGCTTCAAAAAAGAAACAAAAAAAGTGATTGTAATCATATTATGAATGAATGTGAATATGTTAATGAATGAATGTTATATGTTAATGAATGAATGTTATATGTTAATAAATGAATGTTAAATGATAATAAATGAATGTTATATGTTATTAATGGATGAATGAATGATTAATGTTATATGATCGGGTATGGGGAATTGAGAGTGATTTAAGGGGGGAGGGGCCAAATGAGCTTCTACCATCATGTGGTTGGCCCTATTAAGTAGAGAATATTAAACTATTCTCGAAACAAAGAGAAGCTCAATAAGGTAATGAACTTTTGAATATAAGAAATGCATCATTTGAAGCATCAAACCAATATGCAAAGATGAAATAAATTGCTAAATTTTCACTATGGTGGTAGAAAAATGAATCTTTATACCCTGATTCCTTCATTTTCCAAGCCAATTTCTCTTGCTTTGCATAGCTCTACCATGTTTGTGGATGTGATATGACTCCTACACAAAAAAATGTATCGGTTTACGGCCTTCAATCCAACTACATCCAAGTATATTTTTAATTCCTCTATTTTTCATCAATCTGTTTAATATTTGAACCTTGTACAAATGTTTTAGATGAAGAACCCATTATTGTGAAATGTGCCTCCAATTGAGTAAAGTGAATCCATGCTATGTATCATAATTTGAAGTTGTTTCCATTCCAATGTTTTGAGTTTAGTTTGTTTGTATGGATTTCTATGAATACCACATTGTGTTGTGTGTGGATTTGGTTTCAAAGCTCTGTTTCTTTTGTTTTTGTTGGAAATATGTGCCTCAAACTATACAAGATGAAACCTCCATTAGAGCCAAGTCGGTGTGAAATCTTCATTGTCTGGCCAACTAGCAGTTTGATTCATTCTAGTTTGTACAGGTCACTGTGACCTTGCAAATGTCTTGCCGAATGCTTTCACTATGGAGCTATCACTATGACAAGGAGTGTTCAATACAACCTCTTAGCGCTTGAGAGACCTTTGGCCAACAGGCCATTCAATCATGTATTGGGGAGACTCTTGGTGACCATGGGCTTCAGGATAACCTATGACAACTCGGTGAGAAGTCTTAGCGAAAGCTAATGTCTCACCGACAAGATGTTTTGTTTTATGGTCTTCAGGATAACTAAGGGTTCTCGCTAAGAAGTCTTAGCGAAGTGCTAATGTCTCACCGATAGGAATACTACTGATGTATTCATTGTAACATATAGATCCCGGTGTGAGTTCTTAGCGAGAGATGAAAGTCATGCCAACAGGGACACACTCGGGAGTCGTCGATGTGACACTAAGGTTTCATTATGAAGTCTAGACGATGTGTTTATGTTTCACCGACAGTACGTTACGTGTTATACTCTTTGGCGTATCTTATGGTCTATCGGTAAGAAGTCTTACCGATGAACAAATGTCTCACTGACAAAGATTCAAAGGTTAATAATTAGAGTAACTTAGCGGTTCTGTGAGAAGTCTTAGCGAGAGTTACATGTCTCACCGACAACACTTTATGTTGGAGCCTTCAGGGTAACATATGGAGTTCAAAATGATCTCTCGGTGAAGGGCGTATGTCTTGGTGACTGTTGATAGCTTCGGGGTGACAATAGAGATCTCAGAGAAACCTCTTGGTGATATCAGTATGTCTTGCCAACTATCCTTTGGAGCTCGATATGACTTGTGTCTTTAGTATAACCTTTGGTAACTTGCTATGATCTCCTGGTGAAAGCGATAGGTCTGGGCGACTGCTTGGTGACTCAGTGTAACACATGAAGCTCGATAGAACATCTTGGCGATATCGGTAACTCTTGGCGACATCGGTATGAAGGATATGCAGCATTGGCGAGACACTGTTAGTGTCTCATTGAGATGCCAATATAGTGCGAATTCTATTGATTGTTTGACCGTCCTATGTGGAGTCTCGTGGACCAATAGGAGAAGCCGAATTTGAACTATTGGAAGATAATCGGTTGTGACGGTTCTGTGAGGAAGTTCAACAGACAGGGAATGCCATGGATATACTTTGAGGTTGTAGATTGTGATCATGTTGGATTATTAGTTGGTTTGAAGGTTGATTCGATAGATTGTTGTATGATCAATAGATGTGTTCTATTCTGTAAAGTCTATAACTCGAAGATTCTTGTACCAGAATGTTCATGGTGAATGCTGCTGTATAATGACACCAGAAAGATAAGTCTGGAATTTGTATGTAATTTTCATTATTGTAATACAAAGTGATTTCTCTTGGTGTGGTGGGTTTTTCTCTCATAATGGTTTTCCCACGTATATCTGGTGTTCATGTGTGATTGTTAAATACTCTGTTTCTATTATTTACTTCATAGTGCATCTTAGTTGAACTGTAATTGAAAAATTTAAAAGTATATCTACATTCTTTCCTAAGGTATTGACGTTAGGAGAATTGTTTCCACATCTGATTTTCCTTACAAGTGGTATCAGAGCCTGGCTAGTTGTGTTATCCTTGTGGGTACATTGGGCTTTTTGAGTCAATTTTGTTCAGTGGGAGTCTTGTAGAGTTTGTTATTTCTATTTATAGACTGAGATGGCTAGCACGTCTGGAAAGTTTGAAATAGAGAAGTTCAATGGCAGTAACTTTGAGTTGTGGAAACTCAAGATGGAGGATCTTCTAGTTGATCGTGATTTGTGGCTTGTAGTGTCTGGAAATAAACCTGCAGGGATGAAGCAAGAAGATTGGGACCTTGCAGATAGGAAGTCTAAGGGGCTGATAAGGCTCTATTTGGCAGAATTAGTGCTTCTGAATGTGCATGTGGAGAAGACTACCTCTTCTTTGTGGAAGAGACTGGCGTCTATTTATCAGGGGAAATCCTTGGTGAATAAGTTGTTCCTGAGGAAGAAGCTGTATTATTTGAGAATGCAGGAAAGAGGGTTTGTGGTTGATCATTTGAATGCATTTAATATGCTAATTGCTCAATTGACATCTGTTGGTGTGAAAACTGAAGAAGAGGATCGCTGTATGCTTCTATTGTGTTCTTTTTTAGACTCATGGGATCATCTAGTGATGGCGATTGGGAGTACAACATCTAGTTTCAAGATGGAAGATGTTGCATCTTTGATGTCAAAAGAGATGAGAAGGAAATCTTCTGAGATGGTGAAGGAAGCTCTTGCTGTCAGAGGAAGACCAAAAGAGGAAGGCAAGAAGAAGGAAAAAAATTCCAAATTGAAATCAAAGGGGCGATCAAAGTCTCCTAGCAAAAATTCCAAGGTTAAATGTTGGAACTGTGGGCAACCTGGTCATGTCCGAAAGGATTGTAAAGAGGAGAAAAAGAAGAAGGGATCTTTTGATAATGGTTCTTCTCATAGTGATGGTGACGCCTTCATTGCAGCCTTGGCTACTCAGGCATCAGATGCTGTTTGGCTGATTGATTCTGGAGCATCTTTCCACATGACATCTCATAGAGAATTGTTCATGAAGTATGAAGAATACAATGGTGGAAATGTGTACTTAGTGAGTGATTGTACTTTGGAGATAGTTGGCCATTGAAGAGTCAGAATACAATTCCTCGATGGCAGAGTGAAGGGAATCAAATATGTTATGCACATACCAGGTCTGGTTTGAAATCTATTATTTATAAGTATGCTAAATGATATTGGTGTACAAGTTATGTTCTTTGGAAATGGCTGCAAGATGACTAGAGGTTCAATGGTGCTAGATAGAGGTGCTCAAATTGATACCCTGTACAAGCTAGATGCACAGGCTGTTCAATGTAATAGTGTCCCTGAAAAGTCACTTAAAGCTGCTCATGGAGGTAAAGAGGGAAATATCCCTAATTATGTAAACTCTATGGAAGTAAAACTTCCTGTAGAGAAGACTATGCTTTGGCATCATAGGTTAGGCCATAGGAAAAAGAGGTTTAAAAACCTTGAAGAATAAAAACCTGGTTGAGGGGCTTCAAGATTGTAAACTTGAATTAGAATTATGTGAATATTGTATATATCGAAAGCAACATCGTGTTTCATTTTATTCTAGTCCTCATAAATCTTCTGGTTTGTTAGACTATATTCATTTAGATGTGTTTGGTCTAGTAGATGTTCCTTCTTTGTCTAAATCAAGATACTATGTGTCATTTATTGATGATTATTCAAGAAGAGCATTTTTTTATTCTTTGAAAAGTAAATTAGAAGTATTAAGTCAATTTAAGGAATTTAAGAATCTTGTAGAAAATTAGACTGGAAGAAAAATAAAATGCTTAAGGACTGATAATGGTGGTGAATTCTGTTATGATGAATTTGAAAGATACTGTAAAGACCATGGAATTAAAAGACACAAGACTACACCTTATACTCCACATCATAATGGACTTGTAGAAAGGTTCAATAGGATAGTGATGGAGAAAGAATGAAGTATGCTTAGTAGTACTAGCTTGAAGGAGAAGTTTTGGGCTGAGGCTGTATCTACTGCATGTTATCTAATTAATCGTTCTCCAAATTATGCTCTTGTTGAGAAAACACCTTTGGAAGCGTGGTCTGGTAAGAAGCCCTCACTTAGACATGTTCGTGTTTTTGGTTGTGAGGCATATGCTCATGTGCCGGATGTGAAAAGATCTAAACTGGAGAACAAGGCTATCAAATTTATTTTTATTGGATATAGCATTGTCATAAAAGAATACAATCTTTGGAATCTTGATATAGAGAAGGTTGTATACAACAGAAGTGTAATCTTTCGTGAGCTAAAACTTTCTGCTTTGGATCTGCAGTCAGAAACAAAGTTAGATAACAATAAGGATGTAGCATTAATTCCTCCTACACCAGAGAAAGAGGAATTGAAAATTCAAAATGTATCTGAAACTGAGGAGAGCTCAAGTAGTTCTAAAAGTTCTGAAGAAGAAGAACCTTAGCCTTAGCCAATGAGGAGGTCAACCCAAGAAAGGAAACAACTAGATAGGTATGGGTTCTCATTGATTGATTCTACTTGTGCCTATGCTTTGATTTCTAGTACTGATGAACCTAGGACTATAAAAGAGGTAATTAAAATGTCTGATTCAGACTCTTGGTTAGAAGCCATGGAAGAAGAGATGGCATCATTGGATAAAAATGAAACTTAGAGTTTGGTGCCCTTGCCTGAAGGTAGAAAACCTGTGGGCTGCAAATGGGTATTTAAGAAAAAGATTGGTCTGGATGGTAGTGTAAAAAAGTATAAGGTAAGACTGGTTGCAAAGGGTTATTCCCAGGTAGAGGGAATCAATTATGGGGAAATATTTTCTCCTATAGCAAAGTTGACATCTATCAGATTTCTTTTGTCACTTGCAGTAGCATATGAGTTAAAACAAATGGATGTGAAGACAACATTTCTTCATGGTGATCTTGAAGAAGAAATCTATATGTCCCAGCCTGAGCACTTTGTTGAGAAAGGTAAAGAAAAATTGGTATGCAAATTAAAGAAGTCTCTATATGGGTTAAAGCAGTCACCTAGAATGTGGTACCATAAATTTGATACTTTTGTATTATCTTTGGGATTTGTGAGATCAAAATTTGATCACTGTGTATATTATAAAGCTGAAGGTGATCAAGTTCTTGTTATTGCTCTTTATGTTGATGATAAGTTGTTCATAGGAAATAACAAGCTAATGATTTCTGATCTTAAGTCTCAGTTGTCTGCTAAGTTTGAAATGAAGGATCTTGGTGTAGCAAGGTATATTTTTGGGATGGAGATAACAAGGGACAAGAAGAATACAAAGCTTTGCTTCAGTCAGAGTAAGTATATTAGGACTGTTCTTGAGAGATTTTGTATGAATGATTGCAAACAGCTAGTGATTCTAGTCATGTAGGGAACAAAGCTGTCTATTAAGGACTATCCAAAATATCCTACTGAGATGGAGGACATGACTAGTGTACCCTATGCTAGTGCGGTATGCAATCTCATGTATGCAATGGTTTGTACAAGGCCAGACATTACCCAAGTAGTGGGAGTACTTAGTCGATTTATGGCTAATCCAGGAAGAATGCATTGGGATGCTGTAAAAAGAGTTTTCAAATATTTGAAGGGAACTTCAGATTTTTCTTTGTGTTACCATGGGAACTTGGTTGAATCACAAAGGACTCTCATTATTCAAGGCTATGTGGATTCTAATTGGGAGGGGACATTGATAGCAGGAGGTCCACTAGTGGATACATTTTCATGATGAATTGTGGTGTAGTGAGTTGGATGAGCAAGCGACAAGCTGTAGTTAATTTTTCCACTACGAAGGCTGAATAAATGGTAGCTACTCATGCTTGTAAAGAAGTTGTATGGTTGAAACATTTGTGTTCTAACATTGGTTTTGATGCAGGGGAAATAACTATTTTTTGTACAGTCAAAGTGCAATTTGTCTGGCAAAGAACCCTACTTTCCATGCCAGGATGAAACATATTGATGTAAAGTACCACTTTGTACAAGACATGGTGGAGGATGGAAAGGTCAGTTTGGAAAAGGTTGATACTCTGGAGAATGTTGCAGATTCATTGACGAAGCCAGTAAGCACAGACAAGTTCAGGTGGTGTGCCAGTTCAATGGGCCTTAGTGCCCATGTTTTTTAGTAAATTATGTTGTGCTCTGGAGGTGCCTATATGATTTTTGTCAAGTGGGAGATTATTGGAAATATGTGCCTCAAAATATACAGGCTGAAACCTCCATTAGAGCCAAGTCAGTGTGACATCTTCATTGTCTGGCCGACTAGCAGTTTGATTCATTCTAGTTTGTATAGGTCGCTGTGACCTTGCAGATGTCTTGCTGAATGCTTTCACTGTGGAGCTATCGCTATGACAAGGCGTGTTCAGTATGATCTCTTAGCGCTCGGGAGACCTCTGGCTAATAGGCCATTCAATCATGTATTGGGGAGAATCTTGGAGACCATGGGCTTCATGATAACCTATGATAGCTCGATGAGAAGTCTTAGCGAAAGCTAATGTCTCACCAATAAGATGTTTCATTTTATGGTCTTCAGGATAACTAAGGGCTCTTGCTAAGAAGTCTCAATGAAGTGTTAATGTCTTGTCGACAGGAATACTGCTGATGTCTTTGCCGTAACATATAGATCCCAGTGTGAGGTCTTAGTGATAGATGAAAGTCATGCTAATAGGGACACACTCGGGAGTTGTCAATGTGACACTAAGGTTTTGTTATGAAGTCTAGGCGATGTGTTTATGTTTCACTGATAGTATGTTACATGTTATACTCTTCAGCGTATCTTGTGGTCTATCGGTAAGAAGTCTTACCAATGAACAAATGTCTCACTGATGAAGATTCAAAGGTTAATCATTAGAGTAACTTGATGGCTCGGTGAGAAGTCTTAGCGAGAGTTACATGTCTCGCCGATGGTGCTTTATGTTGGAGCCTTTGGGGTAAAATATGGAGTTCAGAATGATCTCTTGGTGAAGGGCGTATGTCTTGGTGACTGTTGATAGCTTTGAGGTGACAATAGAGATCTCGGAGAAACCTCTTAGTGATATCGGTATGTCTTATCGACTATCCTTTGGAGCTCGATATGACTTGTGTCTTCAGTATAACCTTTGGTGACTCGCTATGATCTCTTGGCAAAAGCGACAGGTCTGGGTGACTGCTTGGTGACTTGGTGTAACACATGAAGCTCAATAGAATGTCTTGGTGATATAGGTAACTCTTGGTGACATCAATATGAGGGATATGCGACATCGGCAAGACACTGTTAGTGTCTCACCGAGATGCCAATACAGCGCAAATTCTGTTGACCGTTTGATCATCCTATGTGGAGTCTCGTGGACCAATAGGAGAAGCTGAATATGAACTGTTGGAAGACAATCGGTTGCAATGGTTCTGTGAGGAAGTTCGACAGATAGGGAACACCATGGATATACTTTGAGATTGCAGATTGTGATCATGTTGGATTATTGGTTGGTTCAAAGGTTGATTCGATAGATTGTTGTATGATCAGTAGATGTGTTCTATTCTGTAAAGTCTATAACTCGAAGATTCCTGTACCAAAATGTTCATGGTGAATGCTACTATATAATGACACTAGAAAGATAAGTCTAGAATTTTTATGTAATTTTCATTATTGTAATACAAAGTGATTTCTCTTGGTGTGGTTGGTTTTTCTTTCGTAAGGGTTTTCCCACATATATCTAGTGTTTATGTGTGATTGTCAAATACTCTGTTTCTATTATTTACTTCATAGTGCATCTTAGTTGAACTATAATTGAAAAATTTAAAAGTATATCTACATTCTTTCCTAAGGTATTGACGTTAGGAGAATTGTTTCCTCATCTAATTTTCCTTACAGTTTTTAGTGGTGACATAACTCAAAAATTTGACTTTTGTGCATAACAGGTTAGTTGAAAAATTGGCAGCTTTAAAGGGTTTAGAGGCTCAATTGAGATAGATACATGGATATTTGGATCTTGTTGTTGATGGGAGGCTTCCACTTAACCATGAAATTGTGTTCCATCTGCAGGTATGCAAAAATTTCTCTACTTGCATTCATTCAAGAGGCTAGATCGCTTATCTTTTGTCATATGGTTGGATTAATATGGCATGCAATGTCAATGTGGGCTATAGTTTTTTAATCTGTTCAAGTTATGCATAGTTTACAATGAATAAGGGGTAAAAAGGGGCATGTAAGTTAAAACAATCATCATTAACAATCATTCTTTATACTATGTTATATTTATTCATTATTCCTAAAATTCTTAAACATATAGACTAGGAAGAGAACTCTATTCAAAACATGAGTATGTACTACATATATTGTTGTATCCAAGCCCTATGATCTTGGATATATCTAGGAAGTCCCAAGAAAGGATTTACATGTATATAAATAGTTGATTGGATGTATGAGAAGTTTTGGAAGAATAACAATACAAGACTTGTACGTGTAACAATAAATAACAATGCACTAGTTTCAATAAGAGTTGCATGGACATGGATAGACACAGATGCGATTTTTTTTCAATGCCCCCCTTTTTTTGTTATGGTATTGATCTTATTACAAGTCCTCTCTATATTGCTATCATTGTATTGAACACTACCTCTGAAACAAAAGTGACATTTTGTCTAATCTCTTAGAATTGTTCTTTTTTGTAATTGCAATTATTTTCCTATACTACAACTTTTGGGATATTTTGTAAAAGTGAATTTACAATTCAATATGAAAATTCATCCATGCTTCAGAACTTGCAACCTCAAGATGGATAAATACTATCTCACAAACCTACACCAACATTCCTCTTCATTCTTGCAAGGTACTTTTCTATCCTTTAATACTTTGATAGTTATTTTATGACATTTGGCTCAATTCCGGAGTGCTATAGCAATCTATTATATGATCAACAGTTAATATAAGTTTATATCAACAAATACATGTCATGTATGGTGTTTTGTAATGCATGTGAAGCTAACTTGTAATCCTTCGAATGGTCATACCACCAAATAGTTATCATTTCTATGTTGTCTTCATATAATATAAGTTTATATTAGCAAATAGAAAGAGATAGAGAGAGGACTGAGAGGGATAAAAAGATGTCTTTGTATTGCTGCAATATCTTGTTGAACCTTTCTTGCTGCAATGGGGTTGGCATATTTTTGAGCACTATTATTCTGTGTAATTGCTTGTGTAGGTGCATTTAAGGACTGTCAGAAGCACAAATTTCTATGTGTGGGCAATGATCTTGCAACATTATTTAGTAGAGACCAAAGCTAGTTTGGCTTGTGCTGTTAACTCAAGGAGGTTAAGTTTCCACCTGTCATTATGTATTGTCCATTTTTGTGCCTTAAAATGATAAATTCCATCATGATCATACACTCATGGTTGTCCAATATAAACAAATTATATATTTTTATGTATAATTTTAGTTATCTCCTCCCGATTTTAAATAAGTAATATTATTTTTCAATAATATTTTAACCAATAGATGTGTCTGGAAGAATTCATAGAATCCTATGTCTACCTTGAAAGAGCTCACTAATGGAGAGCAGAGGCCACATAAGACTCTCACTGAGAGGCAACAAGTATATGATTTTGACCTTCTAGAGGAGTATCTATCTCTTCTATTTGTATTTCTAGTTATATCACTTTTTTTCTTAGGCACATTATATTATAAAGCTCTAGCAATTTTTTTATTCCCTTACACTACACTTTTTTGCTAGTTTGGTTTCCAAAAAATCAAGATACATTGATCAAGTGTATCAAAAAACATGTTGGCTTTAAAAATGGAAGACCTATAGTTGCATGTGTCATCTATAAGTCACTTCTCCAATGGCATTCATTTGAAGTTGAAAGAGAAAGTGTTTTTTATCATATCATTCGAACAATTGGTTCAACAATTGAGGTATCATTGATTTTGCATTTCCCTAGTTTTGAGTAGTTTATGTGAATTGGCCCTACAAAATATAATGATTTACTAAAATTTTTATAATGATTTACTCATGTGAATTTCTCAATAATACCTACATTTTTAGTCAGAAAAGGACGTAATTGGCCCTAAAAAATATAATTACCCATAGTCACCTCATTCTACTCCTAAAAATCTAAAAATCCTTTTGATCAAAGATATTGTGGCAAACAAATCACATCAGAATGAGCTAGTATGTGTCCTCCCAACCTATTATGGGTTACAAGCACGTTTTAGCACATCAATGAGACATAAAAACTATTGTAGCAATTAGGATTACTAAAGAAGACATATTGAGGAGATTGGCTTATGGTCTCATTGATGAAGATAATATATCAACAAGACAAGTCATCTTGGCATGAAAAACATATGTTTGCCCAAATGTTTAAGTCTCATCAATGAAGTTTCATCGACAAGACCATCATTTCTTTCACCAACAGGAGCACTAGGAATATATCGATGAGACATAGCAAGTTGGTTAAACATTCAAAACTTTCTTTTATGGTATAAGTCTTGCTGATATACTTCCTTATGCTCTATCGATGAGACCACAAGTCAGTCCTCTTGATAAATCTTTTTTTTTAAAAACTACAACGTTTCATCAAAATTTTGATGACATAGTTCAAAAAAAAAAGTGCAATGAGGTTGTTATAGCTCTGACACAATTTTTATCTCATTCCAATGGTGAGATCATCGAAAAAATGATGAATGTTTGTTGAAATATTAGGGAGACTAGCTTATGGTCTCATTAATGAAGATAATCTATCGACAAGACAAGTCATCTTAGCATGAGAAATATATGCTAGCCCAAATGTTTAAGTCTCATTGATGAAGTTTTATCAGTGAGACCATCATTTTTTTCACCAACAGGAGCACTGATAATATATTGGTGAGACATAGTGGGTTAGTAAATACTTAGAACTTACCCCGATGGTATAAGTCTTGTCGATATACTTCCTCGTGCTCATCGATGAGACCATAAGTCAGTCCTCCTGATAGATATAGCTCTGACGCAATTTTGATCTCATTCCAATGATGAGATCATCGAACAAATGACAAATGTTTGTTCAAATTTTTATGAAACATGATTGCAATTTAAACAAACATCTCATGTTGTTCTGACAATTTGGTAGAGGCATTCCACACGTGTTATGGCTACCGTTCCTCGCTAGATCGACAAAATTTTCATCTATTTTTTGATGAATAGGAGGTCCCTTTTTTGTGGTGGCAACTAACAAAGTTCAGTCGTGAATTCAACATTTTGAAGGTTGTTGGGATACTAACAAAAATTTAGTGACGAAAAATTTCCAAGAGATTCATCAAAATTTTGACAATAGTTTGTTGATAGATCAACAAATGTTCATTGGAAAGTGGAGTCAAATATAGTAGTGAGTGGTTTTGGTGTGCAAAAATCATTGGTTACAATATCATAAAAAAAACACAACATCAAGTCATGAACTAAGGAACAAAGAATAAATCATTCTAACTATTGCCAATTTTCACTACAACTCAATTGGCATAGCTGATTAGTTTGTTTCATTTTAAAGTGAAAGTTTAGTTAATTTTTGCATGTGCTTAAACTGCTATTTGCACTAGGTTTATCAAGTTCCAGTTATGCAATGTTTTTAGAGAATAGAGTTTCAAAGTTATTACTCAATGCTTTGCAGCATAAATGAAGTACAAAACAAAATATACAAATGATAAAGCATAACATTTGCTTTCATTTATTTCATAATTCTTATTCATATTATAGTATTTCATTTGTTCGAAAATACAAATGATTGTACAACTTTACATTTGGATGCATTTCTTTTTAGAATGGAATTGAAAAGAATAAATTAAAAGATCCACACAACCTGTGGAGATAGCCAAAAACATTCATTGCAAGAAATGAATTATACAACTGAAGGTGAAAAATTAAGAAGCAAATAACATATGACATATCCATCATTACTTGATTCTTGATCCTTAGTTGATGTGCTTGTAGCCTCCTTCGTCTTGCTTCTGATTCTGAGTATACCTACACAAAATTGGGAAAGTCCTGCTACAACTTCGGACATGAGGCACACTACATGCTCTACCAACAAAGATATAGTTCATTCCTTGAAATTCATGGAATCATATATGAATGAAGAGTGCAATAATAAGAGCCTGAAAATGAAATGTCACATCATGGAACCTTTTAAACTTCATTATTTTTTTGCTAACATTGTTTGTTTCCTATGCAGGTATAGGAAAATTCATGTAGTTGATCACTGCATGAAGACATAAGCATGTGGAGTAAAATGGGCTCCCACAAGAGTAGAGCTCGACATGTTGCCCCTCAACATACAAATGGGACTAAGTAGGGAAATATAGTTTTCATGCTTATATGAGCCAATCATGCAGGAGTGAAACATATTTAAACCATCAAAATATTCAAGAACATCATTCATTAATAACAATCAAATATGAGAACAAAAAAGTGAAAATTACAAGTGAACAATGAGCTCAATTCAAATACAAAATCAAATAAAATGCATCAATTTCAATATTGAAAAGTTTTGATACTGTTAAATTTATCACATCTTTGCTGCCATGTGTTTTGGTCATTTTATTCATGTTGTTCAAGATATTCTTCTCTGGTGCAACAAGTGCTTCATGCTCATAAATGGTGATAGTGAACAGGCATACATAATTCCTCATCAACATAACACTAATGAATAATGGAAGCATATGAAGGAGCTTTAGGTTCTCATTTTCCTTATTTCATGAGAATGTTGAGTTGAGAATGTTTTTTTTTTTCTAAAGCATTCAAGTATGTTGAATAAGTGGTAACAAGCATCAAAGTAACCTACAAGAATATCATAATGGCGAGTTACATATGTAACATGAAATGAGGTGTTGCATTCTAAACTGACTAAACAAAGATGTCTAAGAAGAGTTAACCATAGTTGTGAGTAAAAAAAAGAGCCATCATATGCCATCAGTAATAGATAAGTGTAGAAGAGCATTATAAAGAAAAAATGGTGTTGTTTTTTTTAGTTTAAAACAACAATAAACAGTGAAGAAGCATAGAGGGAAACATGATCATCACAACCGGTGGAATGCATATTACAAAAGGAATAGAGCATAGTCATGAATAAGAGGAGTATCATTAAAGGCTATAGGTTTATCTTCATTTTATCTATGCACTTGAAAGACAATCAAACATAAATGACTCATGAAGTAATAAAGGACAATAACAAAAGATAGTGCTATGCATGAATAGAAATGACCAATGGAGTACAGTGATATAACACAATTACCTTGTGAAAGAAAGCAACCACTTCATGAGTGGAAAGAACAATGTTTTAAGGATAAATATGAACACTACCCTCTTAGCAAACATTACAAGCCCTTCATCCTATATAGTGAATTGCAAGGCATTAAAATCTTTTAGGAGGAAATCATGACAAAAGAGGACAATCATCAAATATTGAAAGGAAAGATTTGAAGTAAAGGAGCAATATCATAGTATACCTTGTGATAACAACAATGATGTTGAGAGATTGCATGAAAAGTCTATGATGAACCTTAAAAAGTATGACAAAATGCATTCTATGCAAGCCTTATGAGTAGATCAACTTTAAAAGGAATAACAAATGAAAGCCCATTTTATGCATTATGATAGGTAGTGACCAAGTTGACCTATTTTTATGTAAAGTATGGAAGACCCACCTAGGTTTTCAGGATATGAAACAACATTGCTATAGATCAAAGAAAATGGAGTGTATTTACAAAACCCATTTGCATTTCTACAAAAAAATCTAAGTTTCTTCAAGCAATCAAAATACCCACTCAGGTTCTTTTAAAAACATTTGAAGATACAAAATATATGTGCTATAGAAAACCCACTTAGGGGTTTTGCACGTGTATCGCAAAGTAGAAAAGGAAATGCAAAAATATAGAGGAAAACCATGTTGAAAAAAGAAGGCCGAGCTCATAGGCCATTTTTTCTTCTTTTCTTTTCTATATATAAAAAACTCGTCTGGGTTGTTTGGACATTTACAGATACAAAGGAGAAATCAAAATACATTATAGGGTTTTCAAATGAAGCTAAGCCATATAAAAAAAGCACACTATCTTCTATCCATGGCCATAGCTAGAGAGTCATTCTCTTCAGGAGAAGCCACATAAACAACAATGGGGTATCCTTATTAACAAATGCAAAGAAGAAAATAAACATTTTCTATTATCTTTTCAAGATGGAGGGCTTGAAATGGATTTTTGTTGCTCAAATCATAATGGAGTGGTTGATTTAACTCACCTGGAGATTTTTCTCACAATTTCTTATAGAAATTTCAATATTTCGCTTCTAATAAAGCTTCATTTGAGTTCTCATGATGGTTGTGAAGGAGAAGAACAATTACATAAAGAAAAAATGAAACATAAGAGTTAGAAATGTATCCATGGATGTGGCCTTAAGTTCTAAAATGGCTTCCAAATGATAGAAAAAATGCATATTTTGAACTACAAAGAAATATTTTACCTCTTTTCCTTTGTTTCTCATTAGTGAATCTCAACAAAACTATGGTAATCTCCATTTTTTTCCCCATGTTTTTTCAAACCTTGGTGGCTGCATCATGCTCTCAAGAGTGTGCAACAACAAAATGATGGGATTTTCCCATTATTTTTGTGTTTTGATGATTAGGGTTTGACCCTATTCAATGCCGATTATTTTTTCTTTCCATATTTTAAAAATGAAATATGTGTTAATGCACAATGGTTGCCAAACTCTTCATTGTTTAGGCTCACCATTTGCTAGGGTTCATTTAGCATCATTTTCCTAAAGTTTTGAATAGGCATTTAAATATTTTGCAAAGTCTTAAAAGCCTTAGGGTTTTTACTATTTTCAATGCCTTGTCTTGGTAAAAATAAAAGCCTTCATGGATATGCCTTAGGCTTTATTTTTATTGATTTTAGAAAATCAATCAGAACTCAGAGTAAATATTATCCAATATTTTTATGATTTTTGGAGAAAATCAATAAGAGATATCAAAGATTTTTGCAAAGATTTTTTCAAAAAATCTTGAGTTGCAAAATTAGAATATTAATAAGCCTTGTTTGTAAAAAGAAGTGCAAAATCGTGTAAAGTAAGGATAAAACAATTCTTTACAAATTGTTTTTATTCCTTTTATGTTTTTAGTAGTTTTATGAAAGTTGGGTGGTTTTTCTTTTTCCTTGGGCGAATTTGAGAGGAATGGGATGAGGATGAGGTTTTTTTTGCTTTTAAAGAAAAATAAACCTATTTTTAGATGCTTTTGGGATGGACATGCAAAAACTGTGAGTTTTCCACTTTCATTACATAGTATGATGTAGATTTGGATGCTTTTTTCTAGGATTTTCTATTGAGCTTGGAATAGGGTTTGGAGAGATATTTTCGAAGAAAAAATTGTATTTTTTCAGAGTTAAAATTAATGTTTCTTCCTCTCTTGTTCATGTAGAGAGTCTTGTAAGTAGTTTTGTACTCATATTTTTGAGAGTTTCACTCCTTCATTCAATAAAATAGGGGAGTTCCTTTCTCATTTTTGGTTTATGCTTTGCAAGCAGTGATTTGATGTGTCTTGTGATTCAAATATGTTGGATCCTTTTCCTGTCTTACTATTGTTAAGTGATTTGTAGGAGTTGCATGCTAATTCAGGTTATACCTTGTGTTTATTCTAAACCTTTGCACAAATCACTTTTGAATTATGTGTTTTGTGAGATTGTGAGAATTAGGTTTTAAAGAGGTGTTGAGAATGGCATATTATCAGAAATCTTCTTAATGTTAGTTAATAATTTTAGGTGATAAAATTTGAATCATAGGCTTTAAATCCATTTTATCCTTCTAACTCTTTACCTCAAAAATCATTTAGAATAGGATTATCATTCGAAAAACTAGCTCACTCTAGAGATTACTTCTTCACTCAAATCACCCACATCTGAAGAAGGTTTCCATGTGTCAATAAATAGTTAAGTTTTCTACAAACTTAGCATAGGATGCATATATAATTGATAATAGTTTTTGGCATGCCCGGTGGGACCCTAAAAGTTTTGTTTTAGAGGAAAACATCAATTTTTAAGCTGTTGTTTTGATATGCATAATAGAGCTTCAGCCTTTGGAGGTGGAAAACAATGTACCTAGCAACTCCGTTCTCTCTTTTTCAAGCAAATCTAGTGTGAACAACACAAAAAAGTACACATACTAAAGGATTGGGTGTTTTCTTCAGTATTATTAGCCTTTGGAGGTAAAATCATCAAACACCATGGTGGTTCTAAGAAGGTTTTTTTGGTTTCAGAATGAGCACCTGTTGGTTTTCTCTTAAAAGATTCTAATTTTTGCTTGCTTTTTAGCCTTTGAATGAACAAGCATGTCAATGTTTCATGATAATATGTCATATGATCTGTCATATCATAAAAATATTGCTTACCCATCTTCATATCAGCCATATTTGCATAATCATGTTGTTGGTTTCAATTCCATGGCTTTTCAAAACCAACATTCACAATATGATTACCACCAGCCCACCCCTACTCAACCTCCACCTCAGCCGTCATGTTAAAAATCAGCCCCAAAATATAGAAGACTTGAGTTTTAGAGATATAAGGCTGAAGTACGAAAGGAAAATGTGTGAAATAGAAGAACAAAAGAATTAGTCAAATCAGCAGGAGGAGATTACAAGCCTAAAGAGCGAGTTGTTTGAATTCATGAAGCAACTTGAGGAGATCAAGAGACAACTTGAATGTATTGTGCAATAGAAAGAGATGGCTTATTAGGCCTATCTCTATGAGCAAGAGTTGGAGGCACAAAGGCATGAAGTTCAAGTACCCCTTACAACCCTATTTTAGCTTGCTCGAGAGGAGGTTTGCAAGTATCAATCCTCAAGATTTAGACAAAATGAGACTCATAACATACTTAGAGTCAAAACCCCAAGTTTCCAAAGACCTCATCCCTTGCAAGTTGAGGGAAATGATTATAGTTAGCCTAGTATAGTTGTAGATCAGCCCCTTGAGCAACAATTTTCATTGCAAGAAACCCAAGAATCTTCCCAGGTTTTCTCACTTAATGAGTCTGAAGAGGAGTGCATCACTCAGGATACCTTGCTCCACATAGAGGAGCTTAGGAAGGTAAATCCTGTACATTGAGCTTTGGAGGTTTACCATAACAATAGAAGATTGAGCAAATAAAGGCTTCTCCTAATGTGTCTTTCAATATTTTCATTAATAGATCTCCTTGTTGTTTTGAAGAAGCAAAAAATGTTTTAGTGCTCATTTTAGAAGATAAATTAGGGTAGTAGGCTGAGGAGGTAAAAGATCCTACTCAAGAGGATAGGCCCACATTTTCATTTGATGAGTTTCCTTCTTTTGTGAACCAAGATGAGGAAAGCATGCTCACACCCACAGTAGCTACAAATAAAGGGTAAGAGCATATTTTAGGGAGCAATAACCAGATGAAACAACAAGATATTGACAACTAATTTTAGGTATGTAGCTAGTATAGTGATGATGAAGAGCTTAAAAATTAGAAATAGCTAGTTGTTGAGATGCAGGAAAATATTGGGCATGAGCATGAGGATCACATTAACAGAAGGCTGATTTGTGAACAAATAGTTGAGGACAGCATTGTTGTGGAGGTTCAAAACTATGGTGTGTCTAATGGCAGGCATAAAATGGAGCACAATCTAGAGATTCAAAGCATAATTTAGATAGAGGAAGGCCTAGTTGAATAACCAATGGACAAAACAGAAGCTAACATAGAGAAATTTGAGGCATCTTCCTTTGAATAATAGTTAAGTGAACTGATTGGAAAAAAAAAAGTCTTTCCAAGGCACTTCAACTCTTGAGTGTCAAGATCCTAGCTGTCTAGCTTGTAGAGACCTTGCTACTTTTTTGAGTTCTTGCAAGGGTCATATAAGTGATAAAGGCTTTAAGGAAGATATGTAGCTAGAGCCATTGGAAGAGAAGGCCAAATGCCAAGAAATTTTTCATGAAATTGATCATACCTATTTGGAAGAGCTTCCATTAAATTGCATAGACGAGATTGAGGTTGATGTTTCAGTTGAAGGTTTAATAGAGGAGGATGGTTCATTGACTGTAGAGAAGGAGTTAACATAGAAAGCTATCATACATGATGATGTTGTTGTTATTGATCACCTAAGTTGTTTTCCCTCCAACCCAAAGCCTTCAAGGGGAAGTCCTATCAGGCTACTAATTGGGCTAGAAATTAACAAGAAGGAGCAGCCTTATAATGATACTGACCTAGAATATCAAGGAAGGTATTAGTTTGAGCATGACCAACCCATTGTTACATTGGATCACCACCAGTTCACAAGTCAAGAAAAGTGGGTAAGTGATTTTATCTTTCTCCCTAAAGGATGTTTCTGCAAATTTTTGATAACTTGATTTTTCTCCACATTTTTTGGTGGATTCACAATCAATCACAACATTGTAAGTTGATTAGAAGAGAGAGCTACTTTTCAAAACTAGTAAACGGTTTCATTTGAGTGTTATTTTCACTCGTTTAGTATAGGGTAGAGTAGTTGCTGCAAATAAGTGCTTCATGCACATTTCATTTCAGTATTTTTGCTTTCCCTAAGCACTATTGTGCATGTTTAGTTGGCCATTAGGGCTTGTAAGTTTTATTTTAGTATTGTTCAGTTTTGTTTTGTTGTTGTTTGGAGTGTTACTATTTGAGTTTCTGAGTTTCACGAAGGGGAAATTTTGACTCCTCGCCGAATGGAATATTAAAGGAAACTAATCTAATGTTTAGCAGGCAAACATTTAGAAAAAATAACAAAAATTTTCCAATTTTCACTACAACTCAATTGGTAGAGCTAATTAGTTTGTTTCATTTTAAAGTGAAACTTTAGTTAATTTCTGTATGTGCTTTAACTTCTGTTTGCACTAGGTTTATCAAGTTCAATTTATGCAATGTTTTAAGAGAACATAGTTTCAAAGTTATTACTAAATGCTTTGCAACATAAATGAAGTACATAACAAAATGCAAAAATGATAAAGCATAACATTTTCTTTCATTTATTTCACAATGCTTATTCATCTTATAGTATTTCATTTGTTTGCAAATACAAATGATTGTACAACTTTGCATTTGGATGCATTTCTTTTCAGAATGGAATTGAAAAGAAGAAATTAAAAGATCCACACAAGCTGTGGAGATAGCCAAAAAAATTCAATGCAAGAAATAAATTATACAACTAAAGGTGAAAAAGTTAGAAGAAAATAACATAAGACATATCCATCATTGCCTAATTCTAGATCTTTAGTTGATGTGCTTGTAGCCTGCTCCATCCTGATTTTGATTTTGAGTATACCTGCAGAAGATTAAGAAAGTATTGTTAGAGCTCTAGATATGAGTTACACTAGAAGCTCTACCAATAGAGATATAGTTCATTCCTTGAAATGCATGGAATTAGCTATGAATGAAGAGTGTAGTAATAAGAGTGTGAAAATGAAATGTCACATCATGGAACCTTTTTAACTTCATTATTTTTTTGCTAACATTGTTTGTTTCCTATACAGGTATAGGAAAAGTCATGTAGCTAATAATTTCATGAAGAAATAAGCATGTGGAATAAAATGGGCTCCCACAAGGGTAGAGCTCGACAGGATGTCCCTCAAAATACAGATGGGGCTAAGTAGGGAAATACAATTGTCATGCTTATATGAGCCAATCATGAGAGAGTGAAATAGATTTGAGCCATTAAAATAATCAAGAACATCATTCATTAAAAAAAATCAAATTTGAGAACAATGAAGTGAAAATTACAAGTGAATAATGAGCTCAATTCAGATAAGAAATCAAATAAAACACATCAATTTAAATATTGAAAAGTTTTAATACTGTTAAATTGACTGCATCTTTGCTGCCATGTTTTTTGGTCATTTTAGTCATGTTGTTTAAGATATTATTTTCTGGTGCAACAAGTTCTCCATGCTCATAGATGGTGATAGTTAACAAGCATACATAATGCCTCATCAACATAACACTAATGAATAATGGAAGAATATGAGGGAACTTTAGGTTATCATTTGCCTTATTTCATGAGAATGTTGAGAT
>VDFB02355626.1:0-10138 GCA_007258455.2 Sequoia sempervirens | reverse complement strand
GAACTGATGTAGGAACTTGAGGCTGAACCTCAGGCACTGGCGGACTTTGAACTGGCCTTTGAACTAGCTCTCTGTCAGGCTCCATGTGTGTAACAGTGGCAAGCGCCTTGCCCTTTGAATTGTTTGGCGCTTGTACTTTCTTGGGAGGATTACTCTTCTTTTGTTTAGGTTTTGACAAGGAAGGTAGCGAAGGATTCACCACTACCGGCGGCTCTGCTCTAGGAACACTCACCCTCCTTGTCTTCTTGCTATCGAGGTAAAGTATATTGTTCTGGATAACTCTACTTGACCTCTCCTTGACTGTTGCGTATTCTTTGGCGTACCAATCAACTGCTGGCAACGGTTGTGTATCAACCTGCTCTCTGAAAAATTGAGGAAGAACTTCTCCCTCATCATTTGATAAACCTCCCACATCTTCTGATAAGAAAACATAAATCTGTGAGAGAGAGAAGCGGCCGTAACTACGTCTGCGAACCTCGAAGTCATCTACGCAATTTGCCCAGAAATCCTCCATAGAAGGCTCATGATATGTACCTCCAACAAGGCGAGTTGTATAATGACTTGAAAGATCATAGGCACGTGCTTCAACAAGATACTTAAGATGATATTTCTGAAGCTCTTGTCCTGCAATTTTAGCATCAATTGCCGACTTGCACCAATACATTCCAAACTGAAAAGGAAAGTTGAGAGATGGTCTGTGCCTGCGGCGTAAAAGACGATGAACATCATGCATCTGTCTCAGGAACTCTTGAAAGATTGTCTTATCCGAAGGATAACGTGGAAGCATAGCTGGATTTCCTGTAAACCCATATACTTGGATGTAGGTGTATGTTGGGAACTGAATAAACCAATCTGCCCATCCATCCATCGCTGCCCTAGCAACGCTTTTACACGAACGTGCAACCCCGGTCCAAGCTTCACCCAGAGTCAAAGTCTCTGACGCTTTGAAATGATGCCTCAGCCCGAATCCAAGGATCATAATATCGTAGAGACTTTCTCTCAACACCGAGAATGCTCATACGGTGTTTATAGCCCTCCTCGAACTGACCTCGATAAGCAATCAAGTACACGAGATACGAACACATGTGAAACTCATGAGCAACTAAGAAACCGGTAATCTGTGTGTGGAGAATGTCGCTGATGAAGGATGCCCAGTCATAATGCTCCTGCCCAGAAATGATGTGACCAATAATATAATACATCCAAGGCTGGAAAACATTTGCATGTGCTTGACCTGAGACACGATTCAGGAGTGTGATTAGAATCGCGTACTCATCCTTGTACTCACCACGACCCACATTGTTTGGCAATCTGTTCTTTGTTTGTTTTAACCATCTTTCCCGCCCATCTCTTCGACACTTGTCCACATCAACATCAAATGCCTGCTCACACTGCTCCATAGAAATAACTAGACTGTTAGGGTGTTGAGGGATGCCAAAACTCCTTTCGATGTCTAGAGGCTTGAGACTGCAAATGACTCGTCCGTCAACTGACACTATCTCACGAGTAGTAGAATTGTAATGCTTAATACAAGCCATCACGAATTCAACACAATGAACAGAGATAGGTATGGAAGCGGCCTCTAGTAAACCAGACTGCTCAATATTTTGAATAATTGAAGCTCTGATCTTAACAGGATCAAGAACTGCTTCTGGCAACACCTTGTGAAGATCTATCTCAACCAACCTGAGGAAGTCATGAGTAAGGACTGTTTTGGTCCTGTATTCGAGCTGAGTGTATTGCATTCTGAAAAATTCGCCTGTTGACTGTGAACTTGACTGTGTTCTGACAAGATTTCTAGAAGCTAAAAATAGCTTGCGAGAGTTAAAAATAGCCTTTCAAAGAATTATTTTCAGTGAAAAATCTGAGATATGGGTTTTGTCCAGAAAAGGATTCTAAGACAACCTAGAATGTCAGATTTTGCGAAAATTCAACTTCTACTCGATCATACAAAGACTTTTCAGTTGAGAAAATTAGTGACTCGAGAACGAATGTTCTGAAGTTAAAAAAAAATTCCTAAAAAATCAAGCACACGATTTTAACTCGAGGTAATTATATAAAAATGATCCAGATGTTTGCACTTGTAGAATTCGCCAATTTCAGGAACATGTGAATTGGTATTTGAGAGAAAATTGAGATTCAAGGAGGAAAAAGACGTTTTTATGATGCTCTTCTTCAATGAAAATCGCCCTTGATTTTTACAAATTGCTAACAATTGTGAACTTTTAACCTGCAAAAAGATTAGTTGGATAAAATCGCCTTTGGAAATTGATGACGAATTCGCCTTTGATCTTGAGAAATTCGCCTTTGCAAACTGAAAACCACGAATTTTCTTGAAATTTGCGCCCTTGTTCTTGAGGAAATTCGAATTTCTCTTGAAATTGCCTTGAGAAAATACGAATTACAATAAAGTTTGAGAATTCGCCTTTGCTCACCGAAGGATTTGCGAATTTACTTTAAGCCTTTGCTCCTTGAGAATTCGCCTTTGTTTCAAAACCACGAATTTTCCTTGAAGAAATACGAATTTCTCTTGATAAAATTTGCCTTGAAGAAATACGCCTTTGTCTAAAAATATGAATTTCCCTTGAAGATGCGCCTTTGCTTCTTGAAGAAATACGAACTTCTCTTGAAGATATGAATTTCTCTTGAAGAATTCGATTTCTTTTGAAGATATGAATGATAAATGAAGATGGCGCCATGTTTAAATAAGAAGAAATTCGCACCAAATGGTGAACTGCAAGAATTCAAAACCCTGACTAAAATAGAAGACCTCTGATTGGTCGCCCTTCAGTTGAACTGCCACTGACTCGGAGTTCAAAAATAAATAATAATAAAATATTCATTATCATGCAATTTGAAAACTTAGCATAAAGAGGGCGCCAATCTTAAGAAAATCGCCATTTAGTGCTAAAATACAATAATAAATATTAAATATTATTAAACTTCAGTTGACAATTCGGAATGAAGCTTTGAGATTCACCGTTAGACATCACCGATTCCGAAAAGTCATTTCTTGAGCTCATAGGCGTCCATTTGCTCAAGTTATTGCACTTTTTATTAACTTCCTATTTTATAGCTGACAACAAAGTCATGACTGGCCAACTTCAACACTGATTTCTGAGTGACCGGGAGATGCTGAGACTGAGCTGGAGAATTCAACGGATAGCCTACTGAACAAGGAAGAAATGTCTGCTGGGAGACACTACTGCAAAATCCATCATTTAACACCCTGAAAAATTAGGCGCCCTTGATTAAATTCATTTATGGGTTCCAGACTTAACCAGCTATGGTAGGGGCTATGGGGTAGATGCCGTTGGGAGGCTAGCAGGCTAATTAATAAGAACTATAGTTGTTCCGGTAGATGCCGTTGTTCCGGGTGGGAACACACTATAGTTCCGTACTATAGTTCGGGATGCAGGGTGGGAAACTATAGCCCATAGAATAGTAGGGGCCGGGAGATATAGTTCTATTGTCGGGTGGGTGGGAATCATAGGGCCCCTGCATGCAGGGGGGTTATATTGCTTATTCTAGCAGGTTGATAAATTAAGTGTGCATGCATGAGGGGATTTGCCATTGTAACGGGGAGGGCCCCTACTATTCTATAGGCTAGTTGCCCACCCAACCCGTAGGGAATTATAGTTGGGTGGGGGGCCCTTAACTATATTCTAGCAGGTTGATAAATTAAGTGTGCATGCATGAGGGGATTTTCCATTGTAACGGGGAGGGCCCCTACTATTCTATAGGCTAGTTGCCCACCCAACCCGTAGGGAATTATAGTTGGGTGGGGGGCCCTTAACTATATCCTCTTGGGCCCCACCCCTCGAATCGATCTCAGTTTTTGTGATTTAGAGGGCCACCCACCCCACAGAAGGAACCTACTTACTCACTTACTCACTCTATTATAGGATAGGCGAGAAACGCTCGGAAGTGGTAGTGTGTTCATAACGAAGGTGAATTGCTTTGCGAATAGAGATGATTCCTCCTCGTTTAAATCCGGGGAGGACAAGTGCAATATTTCTCACGTCAATGCATATCACGAGCAATCAATTAAAAGTTGGGCTGTATGATAGCAGGTATTTAATGTTTTACTCTGGTTCCATCAGAACTACGATAGTGCCGGCGTAGAACAAGATAAGGTGGCCCCCATTATACCTCCTCCCATGGGGCACCTTCAACTAATATAACTCCACTACCTTAGAATAGTAGGGGCCCGGGGGCCCTACTATTCGCCAGGGGCAACCTTACCCCCAGAACTATTGCCGGGTTGGGTGGCCCCTACTATTCTATAGGCTAGTTGGCGGGTGGGAGGCCCCTACTATTCTATGGGCCCCTACTATTCTAAGGGGAGGTAGATTAATTGTACAGAGATAGTTGGGGGCATTGAAGGGCACAGAGTGGGAATCCTCGATCCAGAACCCAAGCAACACCGACAACCTAAAGTGGCCCGTGGGCAGGATTAGGGGGGCCTACCCCTAGTCTATTTCTTAACCGAACCTAACTATATCTGAAACTATAGTTTGGGTGGGGGGGGCCCTACAATTCTATGGTAGTTCCTCTTCCTAGTTCCCTTACTCTAGCAGGCCCCCATAGAATTGTAGGGAATTATCCTATTCTAGCAAGCCCCCATAGAATAGTAGGGAATCCTGGGAGGAGATAGATTGCCATTTCCTCGAATCTTTTGGATGATCAGATCCCGGGGTCCACGGCCCACCCTAGCGCTATTCCGCCTCTGTTTGATCTTTCCATCTTCGCATACATACCCCTTCCCATCCAACACAAGAACTAGATAGAGCTCTCACTGGAACTATGTTCACCTCCTTGATTGACCGGAGATCCGGGGATTTCTCGAGTACAGTTCCCACTGATGAGATAAGGGATAGCGCAAATCCAGAATAAACGAAATGTGGTGAAGCCGCTGTGGGGTTGGGTGGGGGGTTATGTTGGTGGGGCTCGGCTTGAGTGGAGTATTTAGGGCCATCATCATCCCCATACTCCGAAATGTCATTGGACCTACAAATGGTGGGAATGGTAATCTCTCCATCCACTTCGTGGTGGAAGCGAGTAGCCCTACTATCCCCGCCCCGCCCCCCCATTATAGAGTAGGGCCCTACCTATATAGCTGCAGTTTGCCCCTACTCTGGATAGTTTGGCGTCGGGATCCCCAGAAACAGTAATGATTCTATTGTCACATGGAAACTTTATTTGTTGGAAGGCGGCCCCTACCCCTTGCCTATATAGCTGACTGGGCAACGGTGAAACATGCGGTGGGTCCAAGGACGACTTCTCAACATCGTCATTCTCCATTACAGAGTAGGGGCGAGACGAGATCAAGAACTAGAGTTTGGCTGCATTGGATTGAGGGTTCTTCATGGGGAGTAGGGCCCAAGAACTAAACTAGAAAGAGGGCTGGTCGGTCTCATTCTTGTGTACGCGTGCTCTGAACTATCCCCTAAAATTCTATGGGAGGGGCGTGGATGTTGAATAGAGAAACTCGTCGTATTAGTGGTGCAGGGGAGAAGTGTGCTCCTGGGATTGGTACTCTTCGGAATCCACTTATGAGCCGGGGAAAGAATGGTCTGAGCGAGCCCCTACCTATATAACTGGCACCCCCCTACCTATATAACTGGTCTGATTTGGATTTCTCCACCGAGCCCGACAAGAACTAACTCCTCATTGTCATGAAATAGATCCCATCCCTAGAATCAAAAGGGCTCAGATATGCTACCCACAAGCCTATACCCACTTCGTTCGTCCGTGGGCTTAGGTAATGATCATGATAGGAGAGGGGATTGTTATCACTTGGCTTCGCTCTTTTTCGACACAGAGATCGAAGTGCGAGAGTGAGGTTCTTGCTCCTATGGGATCTAGATGGAACCTAATTACTTGAACGACTGGAATGATATCAGAACGGCAAAACAACTTTTCCTTCTGATCTTTAGGCCCTCTCCAAACAAATTCTAGTCGAGTCTCGTAACTACAATTCCCACCCAACCCGTAGCGGCGGACCCCACCGGGAAATATGTCTATAATTCCCTCCCACCCTTAGAATAGTAGGGGCCAGCCGCCCTACTATTCTAAGGGGCGGGGCCCACTCCCATAGAATTTTAGGGGCCGTCCCACCCGCCCCACCCACCCTCTATAGTTCGAATGGGCCCTGGACCCTGGGTCCCTAGGGGGGCTTCTGGGCCTTAGAATAGGGGGTGAGGCTGCTGTGCTGGGGGGACCAGAAGAGCCCTGTGCCCTTATAATATACGGTGGTCGGCCCCGCCTACTATTCTAAGGGGGGGCTGGGTGGGTATAGGCAATAGGGTGAGAAAGCAATAATAATCTACCTCCAAGAACTAACTATAATCTACCTCCGCCTCCCGCGCCCCTACGGCTTCTATGGGCGCCCTTCTAATATAGGGGGGTCGGTCCTGCAACAACTATGATGGGGGGGCCCTCCCTGAACCCCCTACCCCCCTAGATTATAGGGGAAGGGCTCCCACTTCTAGTTTCTACCGGGCGGGGGCCCGGTCTTCACCGAAGCGCTGGGTGGGAGGATAGCTAACTACCTTAGAAAGTAGGGGCCCTCCCACCCTGAGAAAGAAGCCCTGGTCGGTGGCGGAGCCCAGGTCGGTGGGGTTGGTGCCTTTGGTGGGGTCGGCCCTGGGTGGGGGGGCCACCTTCCCCACCATCCTAAGGGCCGCCAACCCCACTATCCATACCCGCCTAGGATAGTGGGGTCCACCTCGGGTGGGGGGGGCCTTGGGTGGGAAACTTAGTTCCGGGGGGGAACTATAGGGCCGGGCTCTTCTCGATCCTCTTCATCCAGTTATCCCAACATTCTATACGTAACATACCTATAAGAGATCAAGTAATCCATTATGTGTAGGTGGACCCGCCCTATCGTCTCTATCTATAGTGAATCACTCCACAGATAGAGACGATAGGGCTCCTATTGAGACAAAGAATCTAGATGAAGACCTGTGGTTATTCCTTAAATAGAAAGGGAACAACTCGATCGGATCGCCTGAATTCTGAGACACATTCTCTACTGCCAAGCGCGTGATCAGTAACGCAAGATTAGTAAATCGTTGCTCTCTTCGATAAGAGTACGAAGCCTATCAAGGTGCAGATCGAGAAGGATAGTGGGCGGACGAAATGATTCCCCGCTGGCCACCCCAAACTCTCTATAGTAGCCCTGGGCCCCCTGACTACTCCCAATCCGCGGCAAGGCGGAACTCGATAGGTCCTAACTCCTTTCTATAGTTCGCTCACTGTTATACAGAAATGTGCCACCTCGCACTATAGTAGCGGTAGGGGTGCTGCACACACTGGGATTCTAGAAACGCACTGGCCGAAGGGAGCCACTACTATAGAAGTAAAAGATCCTAGCCGATGTTTCCCTATCCACCCTATAACTAGAGTGCCAGGGGGTTGGGGTATGGGCATAAACACTTTGGCATGGGGGTTGTCACCACCTCGTCACTAGAGACTGGTTGGGTTGTCACTTTGTCACTAGAGACTGGTTGGGTTGTCACCACCGAATAAAGACTAGTTGGGGTTGGGTTGTCACCACCGAATAATAGAGACTGGTTGGGTTGTCACTTCGTCACCGACACTAGAATCTATAGATGGGGGGGGTTGTCACTTCGTCACTAGAGACTGGTTGGGTTGTCACCAGAGAATAATGGGCACTCGACCTCTACTGACTGGGCACTGACCCCATCTATCTATATAGGCATTACATTATAGACGTGATACGCAGGTGATCTATCTCTGGGATTGAGCATGGGGTCATTGGACTGATTCGGGCATGGGGCCCTATACATCTATACGGCATGGGGTTAGGGCTAGGGGCATTGGGCCCCCTCTATAGATATGGGATTGGGCTAGGGGTTTGGGGTTAATCCCCCTTAGAATAGTAGGGGCAACATCCCCGCTATATCTCCCTCCCACCCCATAGCAACATCCCAATCATTCAATTCAGATTCTATATGCCCTACTATTCTATGGGCAAAGGGCCAATCAGATGAGTGAATAGCAACATCCCAATCTGAAGAGTGACATCCCAATCCCCCTTAGAATAGTAGGGGCAACATCCCCTTCTAATACAGACCAGTCATTCATATTCTATATGCCCTACTATTCTATGGGCAAAGGGAATAGATGGGGCACTATACTAGATATAGCTGGGAGAGGGCCCCTATCTAATCTAATCTATATGGTATGGCGATGAGATCCTAACCTGTCCGATGAGCAACTAGCCTATCCGATGAGCACCTGACCCTCTATCTCTATCTATAGGCGAGAAGCACCTAACCTGCAACGAACCCCCCTCTATCTACTATCTACTATCTAGATGGCATGGGGCATGGCGATGAGCACCTCACCCTCTGCAAATGAAGGAGTATTCTGGGTCTGGACCTTGACGACCCTATTCGAACATACCCCCCCCCCTCTATCTATATGGCGATCCGCTACTATTGGTTATTGGTCCTTCTGCCAGAGACACCTTCGAACACTCATATGGAATGGATTGGATCAGACAAGAATATTCCCAGTAATATTCCCAGATGAAGGCCTTCGAGAATAGATAGAGATACCCCACTCTCCCCGGATAGATCGGGTGGGTGGGAGGCAATAATGAAAGGCCAGATCTCGAGCCAGATAGAGATAGAGAGTAGCCCAATTGCTAATTGCCCCTCACCGAATAGAACTTGATGTTACTATTAGATATCCAATCCCCCCCTATCCCTATCCCTATCTCCACGACCAATCCCCCCCTGCATGCAGGGGGCACGACCAATCCTGATATTGAATAGAGAGAGTCGCACCAAACCAATGATAAATTCTAAGCTGCTCATAGAATAGAGCTGCTCGGACAGGTTCATAATAGAGCTGCTCGGGAATAAAGAGAGCTGCTCGGACAGGTTCGTATAGCATACCACTCACTCGACTCTCTATCTAAGCATGGGGCATACCACTCACTTGACTCTCTATCTATATAGTAACATGAGTGGGAACCACTTAAGTTCTGGGAATCAAACTTGACTTTATCCTGGCCGATCCCCTATATATCTATATGGCATCCTCTTCCTTTCCCAAGGATAGCCAACTGCCATATAGATATATAGGCAGACTAGAGACTGGTATGAATGACTATTGGTAATGTGGTCGACCTACTCTCTACAGATTCCTCCTCACAATTACAAACCACTCGTCTCGCCAGATCTAATACCAAACTGAAGGGATGAAGCGAATCAGCGGATACCCTTCCCCACATTTGCTTCCTCTCTTCATGCCCTCCTCAACTATAGCTAGAACCCCCCAAAGAGATACCCTATCTATATATAGGGGGCCAACCCTCTCCAAGATAGGGGATTGGCCATATCTATATATAGGGGGTGGGCGGCCACCCCCCAACTGTAGCTGTAGAGATGAAGCGGATCAGCAGATACCCTTCCTGATAGAAGATATTCCGCTTCCCCTCTTCATATACCGGCCTTCAAAACTCTATCTTGGGTTGTCGACCCCCACTCTCTAGATGGATGGACTCGAGGGACCCCTCCTCTCTAGATATGGAACCTCCGCCTAGAACCCCAACGAATTATAGTTGGACCGGGGCAACTATAGTTTCCCACCCAGCCCTGGACTAAAGTTGCCCGGCCCGCCATGAACTAAGATTCCCTCCCCCCCCAATCCCCCCCTCTTTATAGTTCCTCCCACCCACAACTAATATCCCCTGGGGTTCTAGCCATTTATCAATTACTTATCGGGTGGGAGGGCCCCTACTATTCGATGAACAGGGCCGTTGGCGAACGGCAAATGGCGGTCCTCCCTCCCCATGGCCATAGAATTTTAGGGCCATAGCCCCCCATAGAATTTTAGGTTCTAAGGGAGGGGCCCGGGGATGGGCCCATAGTTCCGTAGCACCCCTGGGTAGATAATTCTAGTTCGGCACCCTTAGAATATAGTTCCCTCCTACTATATCTCCCGCCCATCCCCGAAGAGTGGTGGGGCTCGATAGTTGCCGTTGGCTAGGAGGATGGAACTATATAAGGAACGGGGAGGGATTCCGGTTCATCAAGATGGTGGTGAAGAAACAAGCGCTTATGGGTCTCGCCCTTTGAACTTTAGTTGCCTAGCGTCATCA
>VDFB02355625.1:0-39470 GCA_007258455.2 Sequoia sempervirens | reverse complement strand
GGTGGTGGGGGTGGTGGTGGATTCAGAATGGCATTTGTGGTAGTGGTGAATGGTGATGTCGTGTTGATTATCTGATTGGTGGATGGTGTTGTTGATGTGGTGGTTTGAGTGATGAGTGGCACCGTTGATGTGATTTCCCCTTGAGAGACCATGCTTTGCGATGTTATGGGGATGTTCGATGATGTTGCCATTGCTTGCGTGTTTGTCATTTGTTGTTGCAATGTCAACAATAAGTTTTGAGTGTTTAGCATAATGCTTTGATTGATGGTTGGGATGTTGTTTTGATTGATACTTGGTAGAGGGGGAAGCCCTAAACCAAGGAGTGGTGTAGATGACAATGGCAATGGTGGAATAGGTGGAAATGTGAGGGGTGCGAATCCTTGTGAAAATGTTGTGGTGTCGAAAATGCCCCCTGTTCCAAACATGTCTCCCTCTTCTTGTGGATTTGTGAGGAGAGGGGTTTGAGGCGTTGCGTGAAAAAATGATGATGATGGATCATGATGGAATGTGAGAGGAACATTTTTATGTAGTGGGTTTTTGGGTATGTTTTGTTCCAAGGTGGTGTTTGCATCGAAGCTTTGGTTATTAACAAGGGGGTGTGTTTGAATAGCATTAAGAAATGCATTTCCCTTATTAACATTGGGTTGTATTGGAGCCAATGATGTCATAATTTGCGGAATGTTTTGCGTGATGTTTTGGGATGGAGGTGTAGATGAGATGGGAATGGTGGATGAGATTGGAGGAAATGATGTCTCCACTATGGTACTCACATCAAAATCCGGAGGTAACTTGGCCCCTTGTTTTGCTAGTTCAAGCATGTATAGCGAAGGGTTGAGCCTCATCATGATGTTGATGATTCTATGGTTGTCCAGATTTTGGAGCATTTCAGTTATTTCTTTGTGAGACATTCCAAGGGTAAGATCGTCTCCTTGGTTTTCCTCTTGTGGATTTTGCGATGATGTCGGAAGGTTAATTGTGAGATTTCCCAACCCAATGGGATTCATTTAAGGAGTGGTTTGACTCAAATCACTTGAAGCGGGTGTTTCTTTGTTTGCTTCCATGCTCTTCTTGTATTGAGATCTGGTTTGAACCATAAAACAAGGATCAATTTTTAAGAATGGGAGATGAATCTCTTGATTCTTTGGATCAATCTTTATTTTATGCCCCAAAGTGAAAAATTTTAGGATATCTTGTAGATCAAAAGATGATATGATGATGATGTAAAAGATGAATGATGTGGATGTTTATGATCTTTTGGTAAATTTTGAAGGAGATACTAGGCTTTTGGGACTTTTGGTTATGTTGCAGATTTTGATTTTGGGATTTGTCCTTGATTGATTTTGATTTTGATTTTGATTTTGATTTTGAACAAATAGAACCTAAGATGTTTAGATGATTATCTAAGGGATAAAGTTGATCAAAGGATGATAGTTTGAATATGTGCGGGAAGAAGGATGCATCTATCCACACCTATCCAAACAAGATGATAGTTTCACTAAGCATATGCCGAAGGATTCATCTACATATACTAAGCTAAACAAGGTGATTTTGACTAAGCATATGCAAAAGGATGCATCTACACATACCTAGCCAAAGGTGATTTTGATAATGTTTTCAAGGATTTGGTCTCAATGATTTTGATGATTCTTGATCTTGCCAAAAAGCCTAGTATTAAGGATGATTTCAAGATTTTCCAAAAGGTGGTTTGTGAGATGGATTTGATGTTTTGAAAGATGGATGAAAGAGGCTTGATTTTTTTTGATCCTTAGGTAAACCTAAAAAGACACTTGGTTTTCCTAGACCTAGGTATTGAAGAGCATGCAAATGCTTCCTAAAGACTTTTGTAACCAAGAAATGATGTCATTTGAACATTCATTTTCGGAATTTCCAATGATTTTTCGCTTTGGGATTTGGAAATTTTAAGGCTTCAACACACATGAAAGTTCATTTTGCTTTAGCTTTGCTTATTTGCTTTATTTTACCAAAACACTTTCTTTGATTAAGTTTTCAAACTAAGATGTCCAATGTCTTAATTTCTTCAAACCCCACAAAATATGTTATGTGGAAATTCGATGAACTCAAGGCAAGGGTTTCCCTATTGTTTACTTAAGGAGACAAATCGAGATATAATCCAATGTTTAGAAACCTCTAAGGATGTGAATCCCAAGGGAAAGCAATAACATATGGATTGATCAATGGCATTTGTCTCCAAAAGGGTTTGAAATTTGAATGATATTGTTAAGTGTTTGTTTGCAAATGTTTTTCGAATACAACACTGTGTTTACAAGCAATGTAACATCCTAGCTCAATTGGTACGTTTTTCTTAGTGGGCTTGCCTCATGCCCTTCGTAGTAGAAGAGATGATTTTACATGCAACCAAGGATAAAATATAAAGGTATGTTAAGAATGAAGTCTTAACCTCTATATTTCAACCAAGATTGGACATGGCAAGTAACTTCTTGGAATCTAAGTTCCAATGCACCACTTTGATAAACTCATTTGGATGGAATGGTTGGTTGCTATAAACAAGGTTCTTAATGACACAACATCGGGACATGGCACCTCGCGAGCATCCAGCAAGCCACTAAAGGCTTTAATCAATCCTACTAGGGGCTCTTATACTTTATGGTAGTACCCCTTCTGAAAGACAATACGACTAAGGCCTACATACCATGAGGACTTGACAGTTTAGTCTTATCCATTTGTATACCGGCCCGAATGAAAAACCGGTTGGAGTCACCTTCGAGTTCTCCTTTCGGATGTGTCTCTTAGGCAGGCCCCTCTAAAGGTAAACAATAGCGAGCAAGCACATCCGTAGTTCGATCGACCTTCATTTAGAAACAAAGGGAGAACACACGCGATATACCTAACTCACACTCAAAGTGTTTTGTTCAATTTTAAACCCAAATCGGAAAGTGTATAGGGCAATTATTTATGCAATTAATGTCACTAAAAGCCTTTTGATTCTCAAGATCGCCGTGAGGTGCAGAGAAGTGCATACGCCTTTGATGATATTACTTTGTGTAAATAATTACAAACAATAAAGGCACACATTCATTTTATCCTTCAAAGCAATGATTTGATCGTTTTAAGCACCAAAGGAAAGATGAAGATTGCTTGTCCAATTTTAGCCCAAATTGAAATCTAGTAGGTGTCTAAGTTTCAATTTTAACCCTTTGCAATGAAAAATCAAAGTGTTCTTTTTAAACCCAAACGAAAAATTAGTGTCCTAAGAGGAAAAGGTAATAATTCCATAAAAGTGTTTAAGTAAACACTAAAGTGTTAAAGAACACTTTAATCTTCTCAAGCCATCATCTTCATTCCTCCTCCTTTCATTTTCTTTCTTCAATCACCTTCACTTTCCTTTCTTCTTTCACTTTCCTTCATTTTTGTTGTACCTATTCCATAGTGGATTGGTGTCAAATATGCAAATGACCCTTTCCCAATCCTTGTTCAAAGCTTAAAATGATGCAAATGCAAATATGATGAAGAGCAAGATTAGTTCTCAAACCAAGAGAGTAACCTTGCATAAAAGTTGTAGATGGATGGATGAGGATTAAGGCCTTCATTTATAGATTTTTTTGATGAGAGATTGGCCAAATGGATGAATGTGGGACAAAGATCAAGCCAATAGGAAGAGGCCACTTGTCAAGTTGTGATAGGCCAAGGGATGTGCAAGATTTGGGAAATGTGCCCATGAGAGGGAGTTTCAAATTCAAATTTGTGCAATAAATTTTGAGAGAGGGGACAAGAAAATGAGAAATAAATGCAATGTTGGAGGGACAAATCAACTTGTCATATTTTTCAAACTTGAGGGAATATTCCCCATAAATGCCATGTTGAGTGAAAATGATGATTTTAATAAATCAATAAATTGATTTATTTGTGCAAGTGGCATAATCTAGAGAATGCAAGTGGGTAAGATTAGCATTTAATCATGGTTAGATTAAATTAATGATGATTAGGTTAGTTTGACTTTCATGACTTAAATATTTGATTTATTTAAATCAGAAAAGGATGAAATATGGATTTGGAGATTTATTTAATTAAAGGGATGATGTTTGATTTATTTAATTGAAAGGTTAATGTTAAAGTTCATTTAATTTTGAATGAATGATCTTAGGAGATGGAAATTAATGAGATTACCTGATAAATGAATGAAGGTGAACTTGATTCACTGATGAATGGACTTAATGTGGAACCTTGATGAATGATCCTGATTGAATGCATAATGTTAATTTTGCATGTCTATAGAAAGTGTTCGATGATGATGATGACATCTTAAGATTCTTGCATTGTGTTGACAAATATGAGAGTTAAGAGATTAAATTTAGTTCATATGTGGTGGAAGTTGATGGAAAGGAGACCTTGTTTGGAAACGAGATAATTCAGTTAAAAACAAATAAGCTTCCTAGGGGACTAGTTTCACTAGAGAGGGTCTTCAATGGACCAGATAGGTTAAATGCCAAGAAAGCATCTACACATAAAGAAGACTTAGAGGAGATAAATATGGGAACAAAAAATGCTCCTGAAAAGGTGTATATATGTAAAAAAAATGAAGCCCAATGTGAGGACTATGTTAATCGCATTACTAAGGAAATACAAACATGCATTTTCATGGTTCTATGATGATCTCAAGGCCTATAGGGAAGATTTTTTCCAGCATGAAATCCCACTAAAGCTTGACACAAAGCCTTTCAGGCAAAAACAAAGACCTATTAATCCTACCTTGAGGCCCAAAATGCAAGAGGAGCTTGCTAATCTTAGTGATGCAAGAATTATTAAACCTATAGGGAATTCCTCTTGGGTATCCAACTTGGTTCCAGTTAGAAAAAATAATGGTGACTACTAACTTAAGATTGTGTGTGGATTTTAGGAATCTTAATGTTGCATCTTTGAAAGATAATTACCTTCTACCTAATATGGAAGCGATGTTGCTAAAGGTGACAGGATGTGAATTGCTTTCTATGATGGATGGATTTTTAGGTTATAACTGGGTCATGGTAAGGGAATTAGAGAAGTATAAAAGAATATTTACCACAACATGGGGGACCTATGTTTATGTGAGGATGCCTTTCATCCTGATTAATGCTAGAGCCACTTTTCAGAGGGCCATGGATGTGGCCTTTTCTGATTTCATAGATTTGTTTCTAGTTATTTACCAAGATGACCTTACTGCACACAATAAAGAAGAGGAGGACCACTATACACATCTTGAGAAGATTTTCATTAGAGCTTTGGAATATGGTATTTTGTTGAACCCCAAGAAATGTGATTTTGGATTCAAAGAAGGTAAGTTGTTAGGGCACATTGTCTCAAAAGATGGCATTAGGATTGACCTTGAAAGAGTAGCAACCATAGATAAAATTACACCACCAAAGAATGTTAAAGGGATTTAATCATTCTTTGGGAAAATAAACTTCCTAAGAAGGTTTGTGACTAACTTTGCAAAGATAGTTAGGCCTATTTCGAAGATGCTCAATAAAGGAGAGAAGGTGGCATGGGTAGAAGAGCATCTCAAAGCTTTTGAGGCCATCAAGGATGCCATCAAAGCTGCACCTATTTTGAAGACTTCAGAATATTCCAAACCATTCCAATTGTTTACATTTACCTCCTTCCATACTGTGGCTGGAGTGTTGTTATAGGAAATGATGAGGGTTTTGAACAACCAATTGCCTTTTTGAGTAAGTCTTTGCAAGCAGTTGAAATCAAGTATGACACCATTGAGAAGCAAGCTTATGCCTTAGTGAAGGCTGTTAAAATTTTTAGGACATATTTGACTGGGGCTACAGTTGTGGCCTATGTCCCAACAAATGCAGTAAAAGACATCTTCACCCGACAAGAAACTACAGGTAGGAGATGTAGATGGATTAACAAAATCCAAGAATTCAACATAGATGTCCAAATTACGAAATTGGTATGAGGCCAAGGTTTAGCCAAACTCATGGCCGAAACTAATCTTGAGGCAAACCAAATTAATGGAGTTGAACTAGAAAATGTGGCTCCCATTTGCAATATGAAAACATGTGGTTGGTACAAAAGGATAGTTGAGTACTTGTAGACCATGCAATGTCCCGATGGTATGCCTAACAATGAGAAGATAACTCTAAAGTTACAAGAAATTAGGTATGTTATCATGGATGGTGAATTATGGTGGAGAAGTCCAGAGGGTGTAGTTCTCATATGTGTGGATGGTGACCAAGCGAAAGATCTGCTGATTGAGATGCACAAAGGTGCTTGTGGGGGGCATTTCATGGCTAATACTACTGCCCATAATATATTAAGAGTAGGTTTTTGCTGGCTGACTGTTTTAAAGGATGCACATAGATATGTGAAAAAATGTGATGCTTGCCAAAGGTTTACTGGTAAGTTAAAATTATCAAGAAACCTACCCCTCAGACCGGTGTCAGTACACACCCCTTTTCAACAGTGGGGTATTGATTTTATAGGTGAGATGTATGTAAAATATAGTGGAGGACACACTTGGATCCTAGTGGAAATCGATTATTTCACAAAGTGGGTTGAAGCTATTCCCACCAGGAAGGCAACTAGTAAAGTTGTCATTGATTTTCTGATAAAAAATATTTTGAGCAGGTTCGGTGTCCCTGAAAGAATTGTGTCTGACAATGCTATGTGTTTCAGGTATGAGGAATTACTTGATTTTTGTAACCTACATGGCATAAATGTATCTTACTCATCCCCATACCATCCCAAAGGGAATGGACAAGCTGAATCCAGTAATAAGAGCCTTATGAAGATTATTAAGCGGGCGATTAAGAAAAACAAGAAGGCTTGGGACTCAAAGTTGCAGCTCGTACTATGGGCTGAAAGGACAACTATGAAGAAAGTAATTGGACAGTATCCTTTTAATTTGGTATATGGGGTTGAAGCCATAATACCACATAACAATTTGATCAAAATGTATAAGTTTTAACAAGAGTATGATAGTGATATTTGTGACGAGATGCAGTAGAGGATGAATGAGCTGGTTGAACTCAATGAAACAAGGAGAGATGCCCATAAGAGAAATGAGAAGCTACAGTTGCAAGTGAAACACCTATATGACAAAAGAGCTATTGAAAGAAAGTTTGAGGTGGGAAGTATAGTTCTAATGCAGAATGCCAGGATGGAAGACAAAGGTAAACATGGGAAGTTGGATCCCCTGTGGTTAGGTCCCTACATAATTGCTGACCTACATGGTGAAGACTCATATTTCCTGCACTCCCTAACAGGTGAGGTTCTTGAACTACCAGTACATGGACAGTTCCTGAAACCCTATTTCTCATAAAATAGGCTTTACTCCATGTAAAATTTATAGTCATGTAAATTTTTGTAAATAGGTTTGGTGTGTTTCCTTTCTGTTGTGCTTGCTTGTCTAGTTTGGACAAGCTCCTAGTCCTTTTGATCCTTGTATTCTTGGTCTACTCAACCGTAGATCTGAGATCTTGCTATGCCCATGAGGGGCATACATCCCCAGTCGGAGCTACTAATGGAGCCCATAAAATTTTTCATGGTTCCATTCACTTCATGGTCATGTCACTGGTCATTGTTATCTTTGGCATTAGGGTTTTGGGTTTAAGATTTTTATGTGCCTTGTTACCCTTGATTTTCCTTCAATTTATATTCTCGCATTGACTGGCTGAACCAATTTACTCATCACTTAAGTGACCTCCCATGGTCATTGCTATTTTTGTTCAACCATCCCCAATGCCTTGGCCATCATCGGGCCCAGTATTATCTAAGCGATGTGGTGTCTGTCTTTTGGCCTTGTTTCATCACCCATTGTGTGTTTTGTTGTTATTTTGAGAGGGTAACCGACGATGAGCGATGTAGTTAAGGTTTTGACCCATCGATGGTCCTTGTACTATCACCAATTGTGATATGCTTTTTTAATGAGAACCTATGACCACCGATGGGCAAAGTATTTTCCCATTGCGCAACTCTATTCTATCACAAGTTGGGATTGATTTATGGACCCAGGACAAGTGATGAGCGATGTAACTTAAGTCTTCGGTCAAGATCTTCCTCACACTCCTGATCAAGGGTTGATATCTCATCGTTAGCCTTCTAGCCATCACGTGATGAGATCCCAATGTAGGAAGGAAACACACGAGAAGAAATACTCATGGAATATGGAGAATTACGAGTGGCAGATTCCCTTTTGATTGAGTACACATCAAATCGCCGATAGAGCCCATGGAGAATGGGAAGTAGTGTGAGACGTCAGATAAAATTTTCATTTGAATGCATCAATGGCTTGAATTAAAATAGGAACAACCAACCTGAGTTGTAATTGTTCACTCGCACAAGCATTCGTGCACCATTAATAGTATATGTACTCAGTCAATTCACACTCTCATTTTAGTTAAACGCCCGAGGAGCTAAGGGAGAATCCAAAGTAACCAAAGCTGAGGCTGAAGGATTTACATGATGCTTGTTTCTGGGTAAGTTTCCATTAATCTCACTAGTTTCTTTTATTGCTTTGTAAAACTTGTGTGCCAAGCCAAAGAACATCTGAATTAGCTCTAAGAATTATTTAGGGTTTTTTACTTCTCTTGAGTTAGTACATTTCCCTAATTGAGTAGAATCACATTTTAATTTGAACTTGAGCTGTTAGGAATAGGGTATTAATCTCAGACATAGCTTATTTCAAAACTAAGAAAACCCTAAAAAGCTAAAATGAGTCAACCTGGTGAGTCGTCATTGTCAAAATTTCTACCCAAGAAGAAAAAGCAGAAGGTTTCCCATGACACCCCTTAGACGTCCGAAGTCACTGAGAAGAAAAGAAGCCAGCCAAAGGATTACACCCACTTCATGGACAAATTCCAACCACCAAATGTAAAGGCAAGTGGTAAGAAGGCTACAGGGGGAGGTGTTGTGTTAGAGTCTGGATGGGAATTATTCCTATATGCATTTACAAGAAGAGATGCTATGCATCCTGGTAAAAATGTCTGGTGTTATGATTTAGGAAATTTGGTTGTCCCCAATCTTTTTGTTGAGGTGGATTTGATGCTACATTTAGCAGATAGATATGATGATGTAAACAGGGTAATTACAGGCATTGCGGGTAGAAGCATGTTGGACATAAAGGCAAGTAAGATTGTGGAAGTTTTCAGAATGAGACCTGATGCCAGTGAAAAGATTAATTTTTAGAAATTGCAACAAGAATATGCCAAACATAAGGTAGTGCTCTGGAAAGGTGAAATACCAAGACATAGACATGAGAAGGGCACCGCGTTTGTGCTCAAAGAAGTCGAACCACTAGATTGTGAAGAATTTGCAGAATACTTCAGATACACATACTACATGTTGTGTCAGGTATTGGGAGTAAAGTGTGATGGAAGGATACCCTCACCTCTACTGTTCATAATTTTAGACATTCAACACAGAAACAAGCACACATGGTTTGACTATGCCAGCTGAGTTCCAGAGCAACTACACTATGATTTGGTAAAGTTAAAGGAGAGGAGAAAGCCATTAAAATTCAGGAAATATTCATTATTGATACATATGATCTTATATCAAGGACAAAAATTCTTTGGAAAGGTCATGAACTTAAGGCAAGTGGATGAAAGGAATCATAGATTACTTGTCCAAATGTGGACGCACATTTGGGATCTACACTTCTCAAACTCAAACTATGTTGCATTTTGTAACATCATAAAACATACCATTTTGGTACAAATGGGTGTTGCACCCACTGAAAGTATTTCCAAAACAATTCAAGCACTGCTAAAACCGAAGGAATTTGAGTGGAAAACTTAACATTCTCAGTCCTTCCTCTCATCATTCTTTCCAAAACTCTATCCTTCACACCTTCCACTCTTTAGATACCTATTCCTACACCCTAATGGATCATCCCACTGAGTTACAATAGAATACAATAGGTGGGATGATGATCAGGCCATCAAAACAACTTCAAAACACCTAAACCCTGTTCAGGAACCTGGTAAGAGAAAATGAAAGATTTAAAGACAAGGAAGTATGAAAGAATGCCAACCAAGATGCAAAATGAGAGTAGGGAAACTTATCTACAGATTCCCATAACAAAATAATGCAAAGGTGGCTTGTATGGCCTGTGTATATGCAAAGAACACAGAAAAACCAGTGAATTATGTAAAAAAACAAAGTTATGTTTATGTTCTTTTGATCTCCAATCCCTTCAACAACTTCAACTCAAGCCTATGAAGGATTTACATAATTTTCACATTCTCCTTCAACTGACCAATGCCTCCAACTACCCAAAAACCAACTTTCTTAAACAAATGACCATTGCAATTACAAGTTTGTTGCATTAAGCAACTCACAAATTTGCAACCTTATAACATTATCTAAACTAATGACTCATACTACAATATGAATGGTATTTTAGACCTTATTTAGAATAAAAAGGGCTCAAAATACTACCATTTTACCAAATACTTCTCCTAGAACCAACTTTCAACCTTCAAAAAAAATAAAATGTTTGAACTAGGTGACTAGGTGCTCCTCCACTAGAAGAGCACTATGGACTATGAATTGTGGTATAAAAAGGGTAATTAATTATCATTGAATGCTTATACTAATTTTGATTGGGTTGGTAGTGTTCATGATAAAAGGAGTACTGGTGGTGGAGCTTTTTTTTAGGGATAGATTGGTCTCTTGGTTCATTAAGAACCAAGACTCGGTGTCCTTTTCAACAACAGAAGCAAAATTTATTGTTGTGGAATCTTGTTGTACTCAAGTGTTGTGGATGAAGAAAACTTTGAAGGACATCAAGGTGGAGTATGATGAGACCATTCCAATCTTGTGTGATAATATAAGTACAATCAATATTTCAAAAAAACTAGTAATGCATGCCAGAAAAAAGAACATATTTATTAGATATCACTTCTTAAGAGAGAAAGTTGCTAATCAGGAAGTAAGGTTGGAGTATGTTCCCACAAAGGAAAAAAATACAGATGTCTTCACAAAGGCACTTTCAAAGGATACCTTTGAGTATCTTAGACAAAATTTAGGGGTCATTGCCAATCCTTCTTCTAACTAAGATGCATAGTTGGTGCATTTGTCCAGGGGGAACAGTTCAAGACACATTTTTATACTTTGATTGATGAAGGCTACCTCTTAGGGGGAGAAGGTAAAATAATTCTTAAGGTTTATATAGACAAGGAGAGATTGTATGCCTTGGAAAGCTTGACTAAAGCCCACTGGAATTTTTTCCTTGATGTCAAAGGGGGAGAGATAGAGAAAAGGGAAGACAATGCATATCTCATTGGTGTTGCTCTCATTAGTGTTTCCGTCAATGCCAAAGGGGGAGATTGTTACATTTATGTTGTAGGTGTTGTCATTGATGTCAACAATGTGGTAATTTATGTATGGAGTTTCTTGGTTGTCATTTATGTTACAATTTTTTTCACTGATAATAGAATATATGGAGGTTGTTGATGATGTTGTCTTTGTTGTTAGCAAGGTGGTAGTATGTGGTTGGTTGCATGTGTTACAATCAAGATGATTATGTATGAAGCTAATGTCATGAGTTGCTTTTTGTTACTCATGAGTGTGTATGTGACTCTATGGATGTTTTATTCACTATCTGATTACTATAATTTGTATAGAAGGATCTCTTTTAGTTAGTGGCTCAGGGAAGTGCTCAAAAAATGCTCTAAAGAATGCTCCACATTCTTCCACATTTAAAGATATGGTCACACAATTTGAATAGTAGCAATAATAAAGTATGAAGAATGTATTTTCTAGTTTTCAAATCATGTATGTTACTGTAGAAGTTTCCTGGGTAAGCAAAGTGGTGAAGTAATGTTGCAGTCATGGAATTTTCTAAGAAATGCTCTACATTTCTCCACTATTGGTTTTGAGGTTTTGCAGTTTGGAGGAAGTGTTTCCAACATTTACCTATTGTCTCTTCTCAAGTTCTAATTTCTATGGCGTACTGCAAATTGTGTTGTCAAAGTTATATCTCAAGATTGTGTTGTTTGGGTTTGCAATAGATACTAGTTCTATGTCTTTTTTCTTGCACCAATAGAAAGTTGCATAATATTACAAAAGATGAGCATGAGAATATTTTGAATATCATTTAATGCTCATGTTGTGATTCCCGTGATGCTAATTTTCTTTCTCGGTATTGCTTGTGGTCTAAAAATGAATATTTCAAGGGTTGAGTGTTTGCTAGGTCGACTTAGTGTTTTAAGTTGCTTACGCCAAGTTTTTGTGATGTGAACAGCATAGGGATGTGTATAGCTTTGAAATAGGTCCTTCTTATCTCCTAGCTCAGACCACATTTTATTTCCCTTTCCTATGGATGTGTTGAAGCTGACTCAAATATGACTATTACACATTTCATGTTCATACATTTAAGAATGGTCGACAAGAAGAAACCTTATTATTGCTTGCAGATTGTATTTATGTATGATCTAGTGCATGATCAAATATTACACGTGTTTAATGTTCAACTAATATAATTTGCTAACAATAGTTCTTGAAAATAGAAAAATATGTGTGAATTTTCAGATGTGTATTTAATGCATGTTGGAGGCAATAAGCCAAAAGTAGAAGAGTTCAAGAGGTGTGTGAAAGGTAGTGAGTTGACGAAAATTGTGTGAGTGATTTCTAGAGGCAATGATCTAAAGGAAATGTGGAAGTGTGAGTTTCAAAGGTAGTGAATCAAAGGTAGAAAGAATGTTTGAAGTGTTGAAGGTAGTGAGTCAAAGGCAACAATAGTGTTGCAGCTATGATCTATTTCTTCAAAATAGTTGTATTTAGAGGTTGTAGCCTCATTTTGTAAGTGAGCAAAGAGTTATAAACTTCCTTAGGTTAAAGACATTAAATATGATTGCAATAGTTGATTCATTTGTGAGGCTAGACTTGGAAAGTAGCTCCAAGCAACCCTTCTCACCATGGTTTTTCCTTTGTTAGGTTTCCATGTAAATTCTGGGGTTGTACATGTTTGTGCTTTTGCTTCTGCATGTGATATATGTTTATGAAAACTACATATTTTGATTAATAAGATGGGTAAGTTTTTTTTGAATTGGTTTTGAGGGATATACCGATTCACCCCCACTCTTAGTATATTTGTGTTCTAACATACATAACTCCATGTTATCCTTTTCATGTTTATTCTCTTCTTAGTGCATTTTTACTTTGTTTCCCAATAGATAGGTATCGGTCTAGAACCAACTTCCAATATCACATCAAATAAAAACATAAATTAGTAGTATAGGAGTAGTAGTTTTGTGCATCCATAAGCTTGTATCATAACCAAATATTTATCATTGAGAGATTTGTTAAATGAATCTATCTCATATGGATTATGCTTGCACAATTATATTAGCTAATAGTTGTCTTGAGATAGCTTGTTATAATTGGTTCAATGATTGCCTTTGGGGCCAAATTGGCAGGTTGGGTTAGGCTATCATTAATCTATTATTGTTCATTATATGTGATTTCAATATCTATTAAGGTATAGCCCTGGTAAAATGATGCAAAGCATCCACAAAAAACCACAAACCATCAAGGGTACTTCTGACCCTAAACACAATTGAGAAGATCAATTAGCAAATCACCTAAATCTCTCTTAACTTTTCAACAAAATCCATCAAATTCACTTGCTATTCACAAGGCTACCAAACATCAATTTTCACCAAATAAGTATTCCAAACCTTTGTCAGACTCAAATATACCTTAACCAGCATCAAATTTCAGACTAAATCAAAACAAAACACCATTAGAAACTCTGAACCAACCACATCTTTCAATATTCACCAAATCACCCTTCATTGTAACTTGTTTCCATTAAGGCAAAAAGACAACCAAGCATCCATTCTTGATTCAAACCTATTACCAGATCTTAACACACCTTTGAACATCATGATTTCACTGAAACAAAAGCAAAACCACATTAGCAAACTCTGAAATCAACCAACTTGATCAACTTGCACACCAAAGATACCTTGGTTTCACATTGTTCAAATACACCAAAACAAAAATTTCTATTTCTATAGCTTTCCCAAACCATTATTACACCTTTAATATCATCACTTTAATAGTTTCAATACAAAGGAAAACACTTAGATCTCTGTGTTCATAGAATTACACTTTCTTGCAATCATAGACCCAAAACCCTTGTAGCATTGCAAGACAACAAAAACGGGTATACCATCAAGCCCACATTGAATCCCCAAGAGTTAAACACACCTTTAGGAACCTATTTCAGCCTAGATTAACATACCTCAAGATAAAATATACTTGTTTTGGAAAATGTATGAGAACCAATAGACTATTCGCTAGTAAATGCATCAAATTAGGTAAAAAAATAAAAAGCAACCACCATTGAATCAACTTGAAATCATCTAACAGCCCTAGAAAACATTAAATTAGGTCACAAAAATTATGAATCCACATAATTTTGGTCTCTTAAGCCTTTCCAAAGGTCATAAAATCCAAACCCTCATTATATGCCATTGAAGACTTCTTAAAAATAGGGGTTTATTGAAAATACCCTTTCCAAACCTCTTTATACTTAGTCACTGCTTCAAAAAGGTTAGGATATGTTTGCACACACTCAGGGAATCATTTTCCAACCTTCATGCATACTTCTTCAACATATACCAACTTGAAACCATCCTCTTTCATGGAAAATTTTGTATTATCTTGTAAGGGCAGCGACCACAACCTCATATTCTTGCCTTCCCTATTCCTATCAACACACACAATGTTTAAAGCATTCTAACTACATTCAAAATATTCCATCCCACCATTCTACTAAACCTACAATGGTGGGATGAAGAATATAAAACCGTACAAGACTCTTAAACCCTTGACTGGGTTTTTCGAACAATTCACATAAACTTGATCTTTTTTTGTTCTAAATCTGATAGAAACCTATCAAAACACCTTTAAGTAATTCTTGACTCTCTACCCTAAGGAAAAAAAACAATTATATAGCTTATAGACTACTGGTCAAGAGAATAAAACATTGTAAATTCAGGAAACAAGGAACTTTATTTAGTAAAATGTTTCAAGAATACAAAATATGCTTCTTCCTCACCCTTTACAATGCTTTATAGAGCTTTTCCATCAGTTAAGGAAACTTCCTTTTCAATTCCAATGACCTATCCTTTCATTTTCCCACAAAATACTCTTCATCTTGTTTTTTTTGCATTTTACAAGTTTGGCAACTTTTGCAATTTGTGCAACAAAATAACATTATTTGCAAATTGACATAACTAACCCCCTAGAGACCTATTTAAGGACTCAAATACATTGGAATGATCTAACCATGACCTTGTTTACATGCTTTTACATTTGAAATTTCAATATCTACAAATTTTCCTTTTGGAGGCATTTAGTGAACAAGGTGCTCCTACACTAGAAAACCCTCCCGAGTCTAAGATGAGCTTGAAGCAGAGGAGGTATAATCCACTCTTGTTGAGCTGGTCTTCAACCCTCCAAGGTCTGTTGATGAGTTTATTTCACTTGCATGATGATGACTTTGGCCTTGTTAGTGAGATTTGGTTCTAGGAAGTGTGGTAACATTTTAGGACCCAACATGACCTATCAATCATACATAACTAGGAGGATCAATTTTACAATTTGTCTCATAGGGAAGATATAGGGAGAATACACAAGCAATAGGTTTTCCTTTTCCATGTTTTTTTAGAAATAGCCACAAATAGATCACATATATTATATTTCTATAAAAATAAAATCATTTAATATTTCCTCAAAAGATCACAAGACTTTGTTATTGGCTTCTTCCAAACTATTATCAAGAAAATAAAAATATGTTTAATAACCATTCTAAGTGCACACAATCCTTGAAAAATTGAATAACTAGTGTAATAAAGTCATAAGTTTTCTCCAAGTAGCCCCACTATGTAATGATCAAATTAATAGCCTATATGGTTATACAAGTTATCATCTCTTTATCTTGTGTGCACACATGTGTACACACTTGCACTTGCTTAAAAAAGGTATTAATAAATTAATAAAAATGGCAAATAAACCTAATTAAGAAATAGTACTAGTAGGATTCTTATATTGTATACTCCTACACATGCTTAACATGATGAGATAGAAGGAAACATCATATTACACATTTATCATAACATCACATTTCTAAGGGAACATAAGCCTAGAAACATTGTTTCTTTAATATATTTTCATCCAAACACATTTAAAATAGGCACATAGGAGCAATCAATCATGAATTCATGCACCAACATATTTATGAAATAAAATCATAAATAAAAAATTATAAAAATTAAGTAAAAAATTATATTCATTTAAATGGTTTTATCTCATCTACTATGTATTTCCTCTCAATATGGTAATCATTAATAAGTTAAAAAATTTCCTTACCATTCCATAGAGTACAAACAATAATATATTTCAATATCATTTACTAGCTCAAAAGTAATAATTACACTTAATTTACATATTCGCTTAATGATGATAAAATGCAATAAATTAACAAAATGAAATGTGTTTATTTGTGTGGATATATCGATGGATTGACCAATACTCAATAGATTTCCTATTTCCATTAAAAAAATTAATTTGAATATATAAAATAAATGTAAGCTCAAGATATTAATTGTTCCCCATCATTTATGATTACTTAAATGAGATTATTTTAGAAAAATGTAATACATACAAGGTCAATATCATTTTTCATTCATTATTTATGACTGTTTAAGTAATATCATTTAAAAATTTAGTGAAAATAAATGCAAGTTAAGTTTTATATCATTTATGAATAGTTAAATAATATTGTTTTAAATTCAAAGGTCAAGATCTTTTTTATGGTAGTCCTTGTAATCTCAATCATCGATCAGTGTATCTTTCTAGGTTTCCTCACTTAAGAAATGCTTATCAACATAAAATGTCATAATTTTATACAAATTTAGGTTTCTTTCCTTATAGAAACTACCTATTTTTTTTAGACTACAGGAATGGAGTAGCCCCCCCCATAAACTACAATGCACATAATAATTTTTTTCCATGCACAATTGGTGATGATAGCTCGACATGCCCTCCAGTACCATTGGGACATAGGCGAGAGTGGACCTCATGACCTCTCTCTTACAACATTATTCTTTAGCCAATTGAGCTAGCCCCCCCGCCCCATAGAAACTACCTATTTATTACATATATTCCTATACACTTATCTCTTACCCCATCTATATGTTGGTGGAACTAGAGAAACTAGAACCAATAGAGGACGTTGGATCAACTACTTACAATAATTTACCTTTTAGAACTAACTAATAGAGGACAAATACATCCCTACATATTCACCCTGTTCATAAGTTTATTACACCCATCACATACACATACTTTCATATACCTATTATCTATGTTGATATGTCTCTTTTTATGTCCTAGGTCATTTATGTAGTTATAATATTGACCTTGTAGTCATGGACTTAACCCTTTCAAATTATTTTTTTCTTGACTCCCTCCTATGTACCTTTCCTATCAAGTCTTGATCAAACAAAAAATTGTATAATTTATTATTGTCTTTGTATTTGAAGGCATTCAATGCATTCATTTTAATTGTCCAAACTTTTCAATTCCTCTCTCATCCTAAGGATTTACACCACTTTAATTGGTGTGATAAAATGACTCTATATCTACATAAACATCCTAGGAGTCTATGCATACCTCGAGAGTTTCAATTTCAATCATTTATACACATTTTTATGGGTTCGCCTAGGAGATAGTGTTCCCTAGCAACACAATAGTAGCTTCGCCAAGGTATTTCTAAATGTTGGTAGTAATCAAATATAAAAATTGAGTAAAGCAAGCATTAATATTTTAGGAAAGTAGCAAACTAAAATTCCACATTGTGTAGGGTTCTCAAAGGGAGAATTCATAGCTATAAGGTTGACCCAAACCTTTGAACTTGACCTTAGATAGAACATAGATTTGGTTTAGGTTCCAAGGAATTTTACTAACACAAAGGCACCGTATCCCAAGCAAATACTAATATTTCTATGTTAATTATTCTTCAATTACATAACTAAGCACCATCCTCCTTCACACTTACTTTCCTAAAATAGTTTTGAATATTTAATTTATTTTCCCTAGCTTCCATTAGTTAATTTAGGCTAAGCGAATGTTAATTGATTACATCTACTTAAGGAGCACATGTTAACTCTTAAGGAAAAGTTTTATTTTTCTTTACTTTTTTGATGAACCTGCCTAATCCTACTTGGCTTAGTTTTCTTCGATGGTTTCTCATCATATAAAGATTTTTCATATTTATATTTTTTATTATTTTACATATTAATTTTAGATTTGTTATTCCTTTTGTACCCTTGTGCTTCATTATATATCTTTCTTTAAGGATTTGGTGTACTTATTCACGTATAATATTTTTCACCCACCATTTCATTCACATTAGGGTTTATATTTTATTTATATTTCAAATCTACTTTGAATCTATTTTTTTATTCTACAATAGATTATATCTAACATCCTTATCAATTTTATTACTCTTGTTAGGTTTTTACATCTTTATTTTATACTCTTATGAAAATTACATCCCTGGATAGATCCTTATTTTTTACATCTTGGATTGTCATGGTCCTATATCCTTGGCATATTTTCATGCATCCCCCACTAATATTGATATGTTTAAAAAATTTAGGACATGTGATCCATTTTTCCTTGACTTAGTTATGACATTTTGTTGCACAAATTGGGTTCCTTTATGCATGGAAGCATTATATCACCACATATGTTTATTTTATTAATATAGGGATTTGATCACCACTTTCCCTTTCCTCTTGGATACTCTTACTTCACTCTTCCATGGTTACCACTCCTTACATATCTCTTCTATGGAGAGTGATAGTAGTGTTCTTTATTCTAATTACATTTTTATGTTTGAGAACCTTTCCTTCACACAATCTACTTCATGATACATATACTGTGAAAAATAAACATGATATGCACACAACTTCCATTAATATATATGATACATCATATGATGAAGTTATATATCATGACGTAAATGAAACTTATGATACCTTTTCTATGTGTCTTATCCCTAATGCTTCTCAATGTTTTAAATCTCATATGAATTCTAGGGATAAATGAAAGAAGATGAGTCCACTTCTAGTGGAAGTTTCAGACTTGGAAAAAAACTTGAAATTAGGCAAAACGAAATGAGATCCCATTATTTAGCAAACGAGAACCCATTTCACTTTGGGTCCCTGAGCCAAAAATGAGATCCAATTTTGTAAAGGCTTAAAATTAAAAATAAATATAAAATAGTATCCTGTTTCGTAAAGGCTTACAATTTTTTTTAAAAAAAATAGGATCTCATTTTGAAATGGGATTCCATTTCGTAAAGGCTTAAAAAAAAGGGATATTGTTTCTAAAAATTTAAATTTTTGGCCTAGTTTTTGTTATGGGTTTCAGGTCAAAAAAAGGCTTGGGGAGCCGACCCTTAGCTTTGGACTTGCTTTGACCTGCAACTTGAAGGTCATGTTATTGTTAGTAGAAAAGAGTGACTTTGGGCATTTGTCTAAAGATGTTTTTTGCAGAATTTTTTGACAAAATTAAAACCCATTATAGATGAGATTGTGTAGATTCCAAATATATAATTTTCTTACAATTGGATTATTTTTTCTATTTTTCAAATATTTTTTTATGAAATTGGTCCATAAACTTGAAATATCAGGGGTTTTTAGTATTTTAATAACTTTTTATTAAAATGTTTTTTTGAAAAATGAATTATACGTAGGAAATCTTTTGATAATTATTTTCAATTTGAAAAAAAATAAAAATAAAATGATAATTTTAGGTCATCTTATGTGTGATGTACACGACAATTTTTCAAAACAACAAATATGGCCAATAAAAAAATAACAAAAAAATACAAAAAATACAAAAAATATCATGAGCATTCTTTAGTGTGTTGCAAATATTTTCCCAAAAGGATTAAAAAAATATGATTATTTAGGTCAAAATATGGATGACGTACATGTGCATGGTATGGTAAAAGAAATGACTTTCAAACAGTGGTTTTTAGACATACCTATTGAAAATCAATTTGTATCATCTAGGTATTAAAATAAATTATATATTTGGAAACTAGAATCCGAGTACTACATTTTATGATCAATGACTTTTTTTAAGATTCCATCTCTAAGTGCTTCAAATTTTAAGGTCAAATATGACAAATTCTAGAAATCAGGGAAAACACTTCCACTTTTTGGCCAAAAAGTGGACTCAACTCTTGCACACACCCCTAGTTCTATTCCCACTTATTCTACACTCGACATGCAACACATGTAATTAATACATATGACTATTCTCATAATATCCCCACTAAAACATCCCTTTGAGATTTTGTATGTTCCTCAAAAATCCACAAGAACATCTTTAAAGATATTCTAGAGCATATAATAATTTCACCTATTTATACTCTTAAGGGATTAGCCTCAATATTTCAACCATAATCTAAGATAATGCCTTAGTTTAATTTACACTTCATGAATTACCATCTCTATGTGTGGCTCATGAGTATATTCCATTATAATATATGGTTAGGTTAGGCACAAAGACAATATTTGGTATGAGTTTTCCACAATCCATGTAAATAATTAAAGTAAGCTTTTGGATTAAACTGTGTATGAGTTTCAGTCGACGTTTCAGATCACACTCAAAGATCCATCATCAGGAAGAGAAGTGTGATCCGAAATGTCGATTGAAACTCATATACAATTTAATCTAGAAGATTACTCTAATTAGACACAGACATTATTTTTTAAATGTGAACTAGTGGATAATGAATCTAGATTGAATATATATAATAAACATTTTTTATATGTGATCCAAGTTTTTTACTCTAATCTCCTAAAATCTAAGGTAGCCATTAAAGGATTTAAAACTATCATACAAAAGTCCCTTGGTTATGTTACTTTTCCTATCACTTCAAGGCCCATTACTCTTCAAACTACTTTTAATGCAATGCCCAAAACCTCAATGTATAATATTTATTTGGTAAATTTATAGATTCATGCAATGGGTATGGTGATAGTTGATGACAACACATCAAATTTTAGCTAAGTAATTTAAAATGATAAAACAATGATATTGTTAGGATTGTAGATGCCCTTCACCTTGCAATACTAAAGTCTTGATTTAATTGTAGGTAGCAAAGGATGTATATACTCCAATGAACATGGAGACAGTGAAAGTGGATGCCTCTATGTGTGTGGGGTTAATTATTTATTAATATTTTATTATATTACATGTATTTGTAATAGCATTAACAATGGGAGTTTCAAATAGAAGACAAACAGGAGTTATGAAACATCTTTCTCATCATCAATTATGACAAGGAATTAATTTTCCCATGTGGAGCACTCAAGATTAAAAAAGGAATCAATAATGGAATTTAAAGGTTATGACAAGATTTATGATACATAATTGGTGTAAGAGGAGTTACATTCTATTCTAGAAGGTTGACCAAGTGGAGTGGGGTGTTGAATTTTTTCATGGAGATGACGAGCACTTAGTTTTGGGCCCACACCATATCTCCCTTATTTTGGAAATGATTTATGGATTTTTTTATTGGTTAGTATTGGAGCTTTGGGGTAATGGTACATACATGGTTATGTATAGGTTCATAGGTATTATAAAAAAGGTGTCAAATTAAGGAGATAAATGTGTTGCATATTTTCTTTATTTACTAAAGATTAATGCATACTTGAGGTTCTCTTTGATGGTGAATTTCCCTCAAATTGCATGTTCATTATCATGGTTTGCTAACTTTTATATGTTTCTTTAATATTTCACAATATTTCTTTATGGGTAATCCAATATTGTATTATTAAAAACTATATTTTTATACTCTTTGGAGAATTGTTATTTATTATATTTTACCTTGAAATAACAACATTTAGTATCAAAAACTTTCTTTAAATGTTGATTGTTTTTACTATAGTAGGAATTTTTTGTTAAATGAGAGATTTTATATACTTTTGATTGGAAACCATGGCCTCTACCTCTTGTTTAGAGGTTGAGAAATTCAATAGAACTAGTTAAAATTTGTGCAAGCTAAAGATGGAGGATATCCTTAAAGAGAGAGAGGTTAATGAAAAGCTATCATAAGTGAAAAAAACTAGATTTTTTATTTGAAGATGACTAAGAACCATATAAAATGCACAAGGAATCATTTGGTGGTGTGTCACATACTTTTTCCTATTGAATGTTTATAATAAATCCATCACATATCTCCTATGTAAGAGGCTTGGTGAGATATTTCAAACTAAGAGTTTGATAAATATACTTTATTTGAAGGGGAAACTATATTATTTAAAAATAAAGGATGGGGAATTTGTTGTAGAATATTTGAATTCATTTAATTTGGTTTTGAGTTAGGTAGGATCCATTAATGTCAAGATAGACGAGGAGGATACGTGTATATTGTTACTTTTCTCTTAGTTTGGATCACAAGAAAAATTAATCCATGTTCTAAGTGGTCAAATGATAGATCAAAAGTTGGATTCACTTGTTACTTCTTTTCTTACAAATTAAATGAGGATAAAATCCATGAAAGAGAGCCAAAAGGATGCATTATATGATCGGGGAAGGTAAAAGGATAAATAAGGATCAAAAGGGGATAAAAAGGTCTACCAAGAGGTCCAAGTCTTGTGGCTATTCTAAGTTTTCAAGAAGAGTGGAGTGAGAGGTTAGAACTATGGTAAACAAGGGCATATGAAGAATTATAAAAATAAGAAGACCTGTGAATCCTACATAAATTAATTCTCATATAAAGGTGATTATTCCTTGTTTATTTCTACTAATACTATTTCTAATGAATCATGGTTGATTGACTCAAGTTGTTAATTTGTTAATATTAAATGACTCATCAAAAGGAGTGGTTTCCTTCCTACCATGTATATGATAGAGGAGAACTGTATTTTGGTGACAACAATTTATACTATATTGTTGGTTTTAGGAAGGTACAACTATGCTTTGATGATGGGAGTGTGAAAACATATTCCTATACTTGTTATAAATTTGTTTTATATTTTTCAAGTTGAATAATTCAAAGATGCATGAAAAATTTGATAAATCTAGTTATAGGATGGTGAGGGGGAAATTAGGTGGTTTCTAGACAATCCAATGTTGGGACTTTGTTTATGTTGAATACCTCTACTTTTTGTAACTTTGCTAATGTAACTAGCATAAAAAAATACATGTATGTTGTGGCACCAAGTTTTGATCTACATTGGTGAGAAGGGTCTTAGGACCTTGCTTGATAAAAAAAAATTGACAATTTTTCTTATTTAGATGACCATTTTTATTTTTTGAATATTGTGTGTTTGGAAAATATAATAGAGCGTTTCCCCCTTCAAGTAGTTACAAAGCTAAGATATTGCTAGATCTTATTTATTCATTTTTTTTTGGTTTAGTGAATGTTAAATCTATGAGAAAATATTTTTATTTCATTGCATTCATTGATGATGCCTCTAGATACACCCAAATTTATTTAATGCATTCTAAATTTGATGTTTTCACTAAGTTTATGAAATATAAAGATTTGGTTGAAAAACAAACATATTATAAAATAAGTGTTGATATCTATCGATGGAGGTGAATATTATTTTAAGGAATTTCATGAGTTTTGTAATCATGTAGGTATTGTTTGGAAGAAGAATATACCATACACCCTCAACATAATGGGGTGGCAAAGAGAATAAACCAAACCTTGTGTTGGAAAGAGGAAATGGGGACTTATAGTCTAGAGATCTATACCCTATTGTCCCTTATGTAGTAAATTTATACCCAAGAGGATACAATGAGAGAAAAGGGTGTTTTCAGAAGGAAAAACTATATCCAAATACATTCCATGAATAACTTAAATAAGAGGAGCAAGATTTATTCATAACACATTGAATGATCAAATCCTTATAACTTCATATATATATATATATATATATATAATAGATACAATGGTAGGTCTTAGTATCTACTCTATAATCTCTTCTATTATATTCTATCTTTACATTATAATCTACTACTCTCTTATCTCATTCATCATATATCCTACATCAAATTACATATATCTTTGCTTTGTCTCCTAGAGAGATGTGAAATTATATCTTGTCCTCAATTCATGTTATTCAGTTCCTGGGAAGAATGTGTTTGTAGAAGACCTTTAACTACACAAGTGCAATGTCCCATTGTTGTTTCACAAGTGCTGGTATCCTTGATTGCTTATATTTTTTGCTTTTACCTTTGCAAGGGTGGTGGGTATTTGTATCTATTATGTTTCATTTCTAGCTTCTCCCAGGATTCCAATTAAGTGTGTTAGTTTGATGTTGATTGTCTCCCTAAGTTGTTTGATCAGCATCTTTGTTTCCTCTCTCTGCTCTTAGACTTGTTGTAGCCGAGTGTGTAGATTCTTTGTTTGTGCTCTTATTGTTCCATCCATATTTTTAATGGGTCATATGAGGAGGCGATATGCACTATTTGGCCCTCCAATTGTGTGATCTCCTTGATGCTTTTGGTTAGGTTGGCCACTGGAGACTAAATTGGTATAGCATATTTGCTTCCACTATAATCCCTTCTATGTTCTTTATTTGAATTTCTAATTGGGAGTATGTTTTCACACACTTCATTGTTGTCTCCTCAGCTTTTTCTTCAAAATTTCCTCTTGAGCCTCCTACTATAGCTTATCTTTATGTGATTTTAAGTCCGCTTGTAGGCCATATACCAATTATTTGAGTTGTTAAGGTAGTGGTATGGAAGTATCTCTTTACATTTGTAGTATGATATTATACAATATGTTCATTGCCTCTTGTAGATTCTCCACACTTTCCACATGTTTTTGTAGGATTTCTTCCTTGGTAGTAGCACAAAATATATCCCCTAATTGGAGCTTTTGTAATGGGGAAATACTTGATAGATTATTACACCCTATTTCCTAGTTACCAAGTTACTTTTACCTTCATTAGTAAAAATGTTGATTAATGCAAATAGTTACTTTAATATATTTACCAAGTGAAAGAAATATTGAAATATGCAATAAGATGTTATTGATTTCAAAGGAATGAATATGTTTTGTATTGATGAAATGCAATGAAAGAATGTATATTGCAATGTGAACATTGTAATGCTTTGGTCGATACAAATGTTTTATGATGCAAATAGATTTAATGTGAACGTTTAACTACCTTGGTATTGTATTAAGCTGGATGTAGGAATAGGTTCAAGCCTCCGGAAGAGAGGGGAAGTATCACTCAAGAGAGGGGCTTGGTCTGGTAACCTTTGATAAGACCTAAACTAAGCTTTCACACACGCACTTCTAGTTTAGTAAAGTTGAGTCAGTAGTTTGGGAAAATGGTGAGTTATCCTTAGCCTTGTTTGAGTACAATTTAGAAGATGTTATGATATTGTCTGTGAATGTTTTGGATTTAAGTTATGTGATTGAGTCTCTTTATCTAGTGACATTTCTTCTTTGTGTGCTCTATTTAACGATGAAGTATATACACTTCGTGCGTATACGTCAATCAATGTGAATGTAATTATATGTGTTTAACTGTAAAAATTAAAATGATATATATATATATGTAATATATGTATATATATACTAATATATGTGTATGTAGTAAGTTACATAAACATATATATATATATATATATTGTGTGTTATCATCGAAATATGTGTAAATATATTTATATGTATTCGAATGATAAATAATTATTTTATAAATGTATGAATAAGTTATGATATATATACATATATAATCGTGGGTGGGTAGTAGATCCCAATCCCTTCCTTTAATCCAATCCTTTATCATATATATATATATATATATATACATACATACATACATACATATTAGCCCAAACGGGTGGTGTAGTTGGTTAAGGGCTTTGGGTTCATCCCATATAGGTCTCGAGATCAATTCTCTCTGCTTGGATTAAATTGGTTGATGGATAGCTTCAAGCGTCGCCACCAACCTCCAAAGGACTAGTCTCACCTCCTCTCCCCTCCTCCTCCCCAAAAACCTGGCAAAAAATAAGCCAAGGGCAAGGGTGGTTGAGCTCGTTGGGCAAAGTCGCAATACTTGGCTAAGCAAGGTGTGGGGATACCTTTGGGTCATCAAGAAAATAAAATAAATACATACATATTATTATGTGAAGCATGTGATAATCTTTCATAGTGCATTATATTCATAGTGGCACATTATTACGCCAAAGGCGTTCCCTCATTGAGCTTTCCCAAACTCATTTTTGTCTATCGACGGTGCAAACTCAAGAACAGGGCATGCAAGATGATTGAATGCATCTCAATCATTCATCATTTTTCGCCCCTTTTTGTTGCTTTCCCCACCGCTATTGGTTTCCGCTCCTACAAACTCTTCCTCGCTGCTATTGACCTTTCACTTCTCCAATTTGGCGAGCTACAACCTAAAAATAAGGTTTTGATGAGGGTTTCAGAGTATGTTTATTAAAATGAAAATTATGGCCAATATCCTAATAATGAGCACATTTAGGTTTTAACATTCCGGCATTAGTTAAGTATATATTAGCATAATTAATACATATTTTATATTTTATATAATAAAATATATATAAATAATATAATTATATTATTTATTATTATTATATATTATATTTTTTTAACAAAACTATTAAATACACATATAAATTATTATAATTAATAATTAATTATTATTATTATTTTATATAATGCAAAATATAATTAATATATTAAGTATATATTATATAATATAGATTAAATTATATATAATATTATTATATATAATACTATATAGAGATTAGCCCTATACTCACCAAGATAGAGTCTACATATATAGTCTATGAATTATTATATTTGTTTGCATTACTTTGTCCAACCACAATATGTTCAAATTATTGAGGACTTATTTTCAGATATTGAATTGTTAGTTTTTATATTTTTCATCTTATATTTGTGATTATAGGAGAGTGCAACGATGTGCTCAAAAATCTATTGAAACTACATGATGATCAGTAGAGTCAACATATGACTCCATGTATGGCGAATGATGTATTTTGCTAAGCAACAATTTGCAGTAAATGATGTGAAGGTTTCTTTTGCCTTCCTAATGTGTATAGTTATTATTACAATAGTAATAGAACTTAGCTATTACCTTTTGCAAAAAATATTTAGTTATTATTATTTCTTTTGTTTATGCTAACTTAATATTTCAAATTTTAATTATTACCTTTAATTAATTATGCCTATACTATTCTCAATGTTTTGGAAATGAGAGGGTCAAAATCATGACAACCCATTTAAGAGGACTTGTGGTACCAAGATGATTAAGATGATGGTTTTGTAAGGAAACTTGCATCCATCTAATGATAATTTCCACATAACCCAAAATAAAAATTTATGCAAGTAAGTACTCAAAATCCATATGCAAGAGAATAGACAACATACCCATCAAAGATGACACAAGATATACCCTAGGAAAACCCTCAAGAGGGAAGAACCTAGCCTCCAAAAGAATCCATACTCCATCACATTAATCAGTAATAAATCAATACAAGAGTTACAATGAACACCTCTGAAGCATCAAGCCCTCCAATGTATCCTCATGCATCCAAGCATGAATCCACACATCCCATGCCATGCTTCACATACACACTCCTCAGAAAGACTCAATAATGAAATCCAAACCACTCAGCCAACCTAAACCACTACATATGTGTTTTCTTTTATAGACACAAGCTCACACAAAATACAACTAGCGGTAGGATAAAACCACAGACCAAAAAACCATGTGAATAAAAAACCACTAACCCCTTATTTAATATTGGGTACTAAGACTTCACTTTATTTAATATTTCTTCAATATTAAATTATTATTACATGTCCCCCACACATTAAATAATAATACAATCTTACAATACAACATCAAGTGGCCCCCAAATAATTACCTAGTGTGATTAACCACACCACCTAGGTGCATCACAATTAAATAATTATTTAATTACATTATAATAAATCATTTTATGCAATGGTATACAACACCATATCCCAAAATTCCCCCACTTGTTGCATACATTGCATAAGGTATGAATACATGAAATACATCATCATAGCCATACATGAAACCACATGAATCTGCAACATACTCTCGTGCTTCATCAAGATAACTGCAATAAGAACAAAGTGACCGCATCTCAAGCAAGAACTCCTCTCATCCTCCAATGTGCCACCTATGGAAGAAAAGGAACATGCCAAGGTGAAGATGCACCAATCCAAGAACACGAGCATCAAATCCAAGTGATCACAAAGGCTCTAACCAAGCTATCGTCAACTGAAAAAAACCACATGATCAGAAATAGCATCCACAAAACATTCTAATACATCCAACCATCCATACCTCCAAGGTATCAATACATCAGTAAACTCATACCAAGAACACATGCAACCATAAACCATAATCACAAGCTCCCTGTATCAAACTTGTCAATGCAGAACATACATATCCAGGAACGCCCACTGCATAGGTAATGTCAAAGCATATCAAGTCTACCAATCAACACTATATCAAGGTGTGCTAAGTAAATCAAAGAATGAAGTACCAAGAACAATAAAAATGATCCACAAATGCAACCAAAATAGATGCATAATCTCTCACAACATGTTGCCACAATCCTCCCAAAAGCTTATGAACATGAACATCCAAGGAAGGAACCGTGAAGAGAGAAAACTTGTAAACCATAATTTCCTCCTACCAACACCTCAAAAGTGCAATGCTATGTCAAGTATGATCTCCTTAAAACCCCCAAATGAAAAGCCTCAATAACACCCATTCACTCAATCTCATAGATCAAGTACAACATATGAATCATGTAACAATGCCAACATGGATGCAAGCCTCTCTAATCAAGAATATCAAACTTAAAGTAACGATCCCCAAAATTGGAAATCATCCCATAAACCATATCCTAACAATCCTCATCAAAGAATGATATCATAAACTCAAATACACAAGGAGATAACCATGCCATAACATCCCTCAAAATGAATCCTCTAGAACTAACTATCCATAGCTCTAGATCCATATCTATGAAAGGTAAAGCATATAAACTCATGCTAAACAATCCTCAAATGACTCTCCATAACCAGTCACTATGAATCAACTCAATTCCATGAGAAATCAAAGCACGAAACATAACACATCTAAAATATATAATGGGAAAATACCTATCAAATGATAAATTTTCGAGCAGACTAGGAGTGGGGAATGAGAATGCTCCTCTAGGATAACCAATTCATCATGACTCACTCCAAGAACAATCTCATCTATCGGTCCATCATGAACTCACATTCATATCTAGGTGAAAGCTCTTCAGTCTTCCTGTTGAAACCTCCAAAGAGTAACCATCTCTAATCACAAGAGAACTCCAACCATCACCTATTTCTCCAAGTATCCATGAGCACCTGTAACCGATCAATACATGCCAAACTCCAAATGCAACATAGCACCATCATGAAGTAATCAATAAAGTGATAAAATATACTCAATACAAAGAGAACCACCAAGATTAATGTCAAAGCTCCAACCGCAGAATCGGGAACCTATCATGACAACATGATCTAACCATCTCCTCCTAGGAGATCACATGCAACAATGTAAACATCCTAGTCTCAAGAGAACCCATACCGTGCCAAAAACTGTAAGATAGCATCAAGAGTAAACCATGACATAATATCAAACATACTCTAAACCAAGAAACCACATCTTCAATCACATGAAGATAACCATCACCAATAATGCATCCACGTCACTACCAACAACTCCCACTGAACCGTGATACAAGCTACGCATGGCATCATGACTACCATCTCCTCCATGAAGATCATCCAAGCCTACACACACTCAACAAGAATGTCAATAACATAAAAGTGTTCAACCAAGATCTCCAAGGCAAGAAGATACATACAACCACCATCAAAAACATCACAAATCAAGTCAATCCAACATTGCCAAGTCATCACTATCAAAATCTCCCACTGAAAGTGTATAACCAATAAATGAACCAAGATATCATGACATCATGATCAAACCACATGCTACAAGTTCCATCACTTGACTAATCAAGTACTCTAACCATCCATCCTCTCAATCTCAAAGCAACATACCAATGTAAAAATGACCACATACAAGGCCAACTAACAAAATCTACATCAACACTGAACCAATCTCGTGGATATAGATAGTCGACATCAAGTCATCCCACTGCAAGAAAATCGGTAGCTAATCCACAAACTTGCATAAATCATGATCAAAATAATGAAGCATGCAAACTCATCATCACATCAGTAACCTACAAATTGAGATATCAAAGAAGATAAACCTATAGACCAAATGACTCAAACACCAAATCAACCTCAGATTTAATTTTCCAAACATGTCCACAAATGAGTAATCATAGTTAAGGAACCAAATGAACATCAAGAACATAAGAGAAATCTCCTAACATCAAACCAAATCACCACCAAGCAACCACATGCATGATCATGTGATGCCAATGCATAAATGTACCTACATACCCATGACACCATAACCATAGACATCATTGTACCTACACTCAAATAACACCCATAAAAGACTCCATGTCTCAAACCATGTCCAACCATGTCCTCAAAACCGAAGACAAATTGTATACCTTTCACCATCAAATTCCAACTCTAAAAAACACCTGTAAACTTGTACCAAGAAGCACCAAACTGATAATCAGTTGTACCATCATAACTATCATATAAAAACATGTACTCCCTCAAGGTTTCACCTCTTGACTCGTCTAGATTCTCACACAAACACACCTTGAATCTTAGGCTCCTACAAGCGATCAAATAAGTACCAAACTCATCCTACTCCTCAAACTGATAAAAAATATGAACCACTGTGTAGTGCACTGCAAATTCTCTCCAACGCCTCTTGAAAATAAAAAATCCAACCTTGTATGCAAATATTATGCTCAAAATAGTGAAAACGATAACATTTGTGTTTTAGGCCTCCAAAACATGTCAAAACAGAAAAATAAGAAGACCAAACCAACTCCACAACAAAGAAAATGGAAAGAGCCTTCCAACGACTACAAGAAATCAAAAAACGAACATCATGGATGAAAGTTATGTCTCCGGGAACAAAAACTGTCCAATCTGACTATAGGGCAAATTTTGGTGGACTCCACTCCAAAAAAATCAATTTAATTTAATTTTTTGCATTTTAAAAAATGGCGATTTTTTTTGTAAATATTTAAAAAAAAAAAATCCTTTAATAAGCATGAAAAAGGGGGCAGATGGTTTTAATAATAAAGGTTTGAGTTAAAAGTTTTTTAAATATTAAAGACTCCTTTTTAACTTATATAACCTCCTTACACTTTGTAAGTCATGTCAAACATTCAAGACAAAGCCGACACCTTTTTATATTTTTGGCAGTGAAAAGGACTCTGCGTACCATGATGTGACAGGGACTGTCATGGTGAGGGTATGGTTCTGCAAACCCATGCCCCATTATAATATTTTTTTTATTTTCCTTTTTTTTTAATACAAATTTCTAACTTTTTCATTTTTTATTTTGCGGGGTTTTATAATATTTTCAAAAAAGCCTGACGAAATATTTTTTTCATATTTTTTTATAAGCTCAGGATTGTTATTTTATTTTATTTTATGTTTTCTACACATGGGTTATACAGCCAAATTGGCCTTTTTACTAAAAAACTTTGCATTTTTTCAACTTCAAAATAGGGCAAATTTTATATCAATTTTTGTCTCTTGGCCAACTTGAATCCAACCATGAGGTCTATTTTGTCTCAAGAGGTCATTTACAAAATTTCCCCCACAAAATCCTCATTTGAATGAATAACCAAAAACCCCTTTTGATGCAAAAAAATTCACACCCCAAATCTGCAAACAACCCATCATAACAACAAACCCAAAACCCTCAGATCTACAATAAGCAACCTACAAAACCCTCATATCTTGCCATGCCTTTCATTCTCTCATGCAATACATAGATTCAAACTCAAACAAAATTTTCTCCACCTATAGTTATTCAAACACGCCCATAGCTCTGATATCACTTGTAAGGAAACTTGTAACCATCTAATGACAATTTCCACATAACCCAAAATAGGAATTTATGCAAATAAGTACTCAAAAACCATATGTAAAAGAATAGACAACATACCCTGGAAAAACCCTCAAGAGGGGAAAACCTAGCCTCCAAAAAGCATCCATACTCCATCATATTAATCTGCAATAAAACAATACAAGAGTTACAATGAACACCTCTAAAGCATAAAGCCCTCCAATGCATCCTCATGTGTCCAAATATGAATCCACACATCCCATGCCATGCTTCACATATGCACTCCTCAGAAAGAGTCAATAATGACAACCAAACCACTTAGCCAACCTAAACCACTACACATGTGTTTGCTTTTATTGACACGAGTTCCCACAAAATACAACTAGTGGTAAGATAAAACCACGTACCACAAAACCATGTGAATACAAAACTACTAACCCCTTATTTAATATTGGGTACTAAGACTTCACTTTATTTAATATTTTCCCAATATTAAATTATTATAACATGTCTCCCCCACATTAAATAATAATACAATGTTACAATACAACATAAAGTGGTCCCAAAATAATTACCTAGTGTGATTAACCACACCACATAGGTGCATCACAACTACATAATTATTTAATTACAACATGATAAAAATCAATTTATGCAATGGTGTACAACACCATATCCCAACATATCTATACTGTAATCTAGGGTTTCTTTATCAGAAGATATTAAGATAGGAAGGAGAACATATATATGCTTTTCTTGAATGAAGCTAAAGTGGGCAGTGTTAAACAAATCATTTTCCTTTTATTAACAAATAGTATGCATTCAATTCATCTACAAAATGCAAAATACATTCAGATCTATGTTTTAAAATTCTCCTTACTATACCATGTTTATCCCTCTTATACCTTTCGTAAATCTTCAGCGTACCCATTGCACATGTAGGTGAAATTGCTAGTTATAGCCTAACATATAGGCATTTAGTGTTGTTTTCATATACTCATGGGTAGAAAAATACATTTAATATGGTGTATTGCTTATAATATGAGCATGAAAACTTAAAGTGTAGAAAATAAGAGAGGGCGCATAGATTATATGATAACATATAATGAATTAAAAATGTTGCATACAACTTGTAAAGGGAGTGCATAAGATAAGGGGTGTAGGAATAGAACCATGTTTTGACTTTGGTCTTCAAACAATGCATAAACATAGGTAATATTTAAAGGAATTAAAATGCAGAGTATTATGTAATATGGACAACACCATATGAAAGCACTTAGTTTCCAAGGCTTTTCAATGTGTGAATATAGCTGCCAAAAATTTGTCAAAAGCAAACAATAGTAAATGCTCATGTACAAGAAGTAAGTCGAACAAGTCAAATAGCAAACAATGACCCATGTTATAAGGCGTGAATGGCATAATTTGGCGCCAAATGAGAATGATATGAATCAATTAGAAGTCTATTTTTCAAAATGAATTTCTAGATTGTGAAGCATTTTGAAATATGTGGAAGTGGTCAAGTATGCAATTGGCCAAGTAAGTCTACTTGTAGGAGGCAATTACCTTACATTTTTTATTATCGTTCTTGCTGTCCAATTTGAGTTTTGACTCATTCACCTTGGATGTGTATGTGTTCATTGTGCAACAAATTTAGTTTCCAGAATTTCTTAACCTTGTTGAGTCGAATCATTTAAGCTAATAAGTGTCATTCTTGATACCCTATTTCTAGCCTTTAGTTGCCGATCTTTGTGTATAAATAGAGGAGCTATCTACCTCAATAAGGACACATATCTACATTCCTGTTGTGATTTTCTAAGTTGTTATTGCCTGATTTTCTGAGTTGAGTAAGTTTTTGAGAGTGAGGTTTTGGTGAAGAGGGATAAGGATAATTTGGGAATTACATACTGATTAAGGGAAGGCTGAGATAGGAATCCAATTCGAACAATTGGAGCATTTCATAAACAGGCATGCTAAATTCTACTCTTTTATACTTTTATGTTTTGAAAAGTTTGTGTGACATTGTTTGTCTTGTTTGGAAAATTAGATCAATTGCTTATTAGGGAAAATTTATTTTAATATTATGTGAAAGTGAAAGATTGCTTATTGCATTTAGTGAGAATAACATCATTTTGATGTTATGCAAACCTTGAATGATAATCATTACTTGATTAAATACTCATGTCTCTTTGAAACATGAAGTGAGTCTTAACCCTAGTGTTAGGGTATAAACTTAGAAGGTATTTCAATGTTCAACGATAGGGATGAGAATAGTATTTTATGGTTATGTTATTATCTTATTTTGAATTAGAGTCTTTTCACAAAATTCTAGAACGGGAATCACATACCGGAAACCCAAATCCATGATGAGTAAGAGAACTTGTAGGCGCAAAATCACAAACCCTTCTCAGGCTATCGTCCTCCATATTTTATACAAATGAAGTAAACATGAGAATATTTGTGATATATTGAAAGAGAGGCTTTTATGATAGTCACTAGAACATTACATTACTTTTTGTTGAAAACCCTAGGTTAGGAATAACCTATTTTGTAGGGTTGTCTATTTGAATATTGATTGAAGCAAATAAGTTATAATTAACCTTTATGATCTAATTGATCATTTGATTGTTGATTATACTTTCAATTGGAGTCAATTTATTGTTGAGACCATACTTTTGAGTGATTCCTTTATTGATATGATTATTCTTTTGATTGAGGTCATTTATTGAGGAGATTATACTCTGATTGAAGTTATTTATTGTTGAAGGTTATACTTTTGAATTGAGGTCATTTGTTGATAAGTTTATACTTTTTAAGGGAGTCATTTAATGTTGAGATAAACCCTTGATTTGAGAATTTTATAGTTGGGATTGTACCTTTGGTACTAGTGTCATTTAATGATGAAACGTTATGCTATTCCGTATGGTTATTTGATAAGTAAGAGTTACTTTGAATTACTTAAGTATAAGTGTCATAGTAAAGATAAGAGGGAAATAGGTTATTCCTGGTGTTAGGATAATCCAATGAAGGGGGTAGCCTATGCATAGGGCATGAATGGTCAAATACAAATCAAGTTAGGAAGGTGGGTGAGAGTGTGACATACACTCCAAAATCACGAGTGATGAATACTTGGCCAAAGTAGTGTAAGTTGCCACTGTTTACACTGTTAGTTCATTGTGATCCAAATTTACGTACTAGACAGGGATTGCCATATGTGTAGGTTGTATCCATTGTATGACAAATCTAGAAACATTTAGGAAAAATCACCAAGCTTAGAGAAGGTCAATGTTATTATGAGGTTACAAACCAATCTCTTTGTCGAAGGGAGGGCCATCTTACCATATGTGGTAGATGTGCGGGGGACTGTAGCACTTGAGTCCGTGGTTGGTAGAAAAGTGCTTGAGTGATGGTTCTCCTCATCAATTGGTGGCTAAGATTTGGAAGGGGGAATACCTAGACCATTTGTATACCTAATTCCAGTAAGCTCATGGTAGCTATGTAAGTATTTATGTATCCATTTCTATGGAAGAATGTAAAAGAGAAAATGATATCATAAAATTATGTAATATGTTATCCATACTTTGGAAAGTTGTAATATTTTTTTGTAATGCAATGGGAAAGTTTGGAATGATGTTTATTTCAAATGTGCATATTATTCTTATATATGAAAATAATTTTTTTATTGCTAGGTGTTGGCATCATAATTTATATACTTAAGGTGTAAAAAAAAGTAAAATTTTGGGTAGAGCAAATGGGCATGTTACATAGATTCACTTGGGAACTAATAATTAGCAACTGCAGTAGTTATGGTGTGGGTGTTGGCTATAGTTGCTTTTGTTGTGCCAGGAATTCTTTGATTGATTGTACAAGGAGGTAGATACAGAGGCTTTTGTAGTGTTTACCTATTATTCCCCATCATCTCGCATACTTGGTTGGCCACTTTATAGAGGAGTTATTTGTTTTTTGTCCTCTCTTCCTCCAAGATGGAGTCATGGAGCTTCTTATTGAGCTCTATGGTTTCTTTCTACACCTTGGTCATTTATGTTTTCTCTTCCTCCATTAGGGTGTCTACCCTCTATTTTTTTTGGATATCTTTAGCTTGATTTGGCATTAGACACTCCTGCTTTGTTGTAATGTCTACTCCTATCTCCTAGATTCCCTTCTCTCTTATCTCCTCTATTTTTAGGGACTTTTCCTTCTTTTCCTAGAGTACAACAATGATTGTCTCCAAAAATCCTTTGATTACTTCATCTAGGCTCTTTTTTAATATCCTTATATAATTTTCTAAGCATTGTATTATTCTTTCCTTATTGTTCTCATCTACTTCTTCATACATAGTCAAAACTTGTGGTAACATATTGTTGTAGATTATAGAGTTTATTTTGGCTATGACATCAATCACTTGATGTGGGTGCTCTAGAGCTTTTAGCTATTGTATCTCCACTATTTGCTTGTTCTTCTTCTTTTGCAGAGGCTTTTGTACCTCCTCAATTTCTTCTTCTTCCTAGTCTTCTCCTGAGAGTTAAATTTTCTTCCTTTTGACTAGTTTTTTAGCCCTTGCTTTGAGAGGTTTCTTCTCTATGCACATCTATAACAAGGTTTCAGATACTTCTTACACATCGAGGTTGGTTACTATTTGTGACGAGGAGGTGGGACACTCATATTGTGTGCTGGTTTTTCCATGTAACCTTTCAGATCTCCTAGCTATTGGTGTGCTAGTTTTTGGAAGTGGTACAAATGAGGAAGGTTATGTTGTCCCTTTTAGTAGGATTTCCCATTGATTTTGCAACTATTCCTTGTTCTCAAAATTTTCCTCTATATTTTTCTTATAGATTTGCTCCATAATTTCTTTTTATGTCCCAAATATTTTTGCATTTGGGTCCTTTGGTTTGCTAAGGATATTTTCAGAATAGGCATCTACTTCTCTTTATGATGCCTCATAGGGGAGCTAGGGAATTCATGTTGTCCTTGGCTCTACCTCCTCCATATATGTATAGTCTTTATCAACCAATAAGGTGATGGTATTGATATATTTCTTTATGGATTCATATGGTATTTTCTCCCTAACCTATAGCTGTTGTTGGAAGCTCTTGAAGAATCCCCAAAATGCGGCACTATATGTTGTTTTGTATGAGAACTACAAAGTGTGGAGCTTTATTTGAGTTGCTACCAATAGGTTTTTCTACCATAATTTTCCTTCAAATTTAGGTAAATTGTTCAAGATGTAGAATAATAGGCATATGAATAATGTGTCATACTATAAGTTATATTGGGAGGTTTTAATTTTCTATAAATTATCCATGAATTTCTATCTCATCACCTCATATAGATTTAAATCCTTCCCCTCCACCACCATATAATAAGTGGTGTAGATTGTCGTTGTTATTGCAAATTCCTCTTTGTTGGCATAATAGATTTTATGTGTAATACCCATAATGGCATACCACATGACAAGGTTTGTGATTGCTCGAACACTCAAACTTCATCCATCTAGTGTAGCTCCCATAAAATTTGTTATTTTTTTACTTTTGATGGCTTTCCTAGCTAGGATTTCTCCTATTATGCTCAACCATGTTATCATGTGAAATATCTCTTTTGTGATCTGGTTGGGCTTATCGAGGTAGATGAATTTATCGTTCACTCTACTTAGGACTAACCTAACCTATTCATGCTCATTGCAAAGTCTAGGTAGTCCTTCCATGCATCCAAATGCTTCTATCCCACCTCCTAGTACTATGGTTTATATGTGCTCTGATCCAAAGTGAGTAGGGTTTTCCAAAGCTCCTCAAACTTTGTATGGTCTATATAGAAAATGAGCTCATGAATGCATTTACACACATATTTTGTATAAACAACGTCTATGTGGATGATCAAGAAAGCCCCATCTTTGTCTATCTCTATTTCCTTGAATGGGTATTGTTGTCACCTAGAAATGCACCCTAAGCAAAGTTATGAAAAACTGAGCTTTCTGGAGAAACATGGGATCATTTCAAGGCTGTAGGTCACCTGAAACTGAAATGAACCTCCGGAGAAGGTCGGCTTCCTTTGTGCTATCACCTAAACTACTAATCTTTGTGAGGTAAAGGGAGAAAGAATACATAAATTAGAAATTACTCCTATGGTGATACACCGATTTGTTCAGGAGACATATAACATAGTTTAGACACACAATTTCAGTCAATGACAAAAGTATTGTCTTACACAAGTCAATCACATACATTTTCTGCATAAACATTTCATGAAAAGGTTCATATGGCTACACCCCTAGAAGGAAGAAACAACATCACAACTAGAGAATACTGCACTATAACACATTTCACAACCTGCAAAAATACATATTGCTCTATAGCAAGGTGCTAAAATAAGACATAACCACAAGGAATCATACAGTTTCACAAGTAGTTTCATCAATTATACGAATGCACACAATTTAATAGAGAGATTGGAAAAGTAAAGTACTTATACTCATTGATTTCAATGGTGAACACTGATATACATCTCTGTCATGACCTACAAAACATAGCCTTTCTTCTGTAAAGAACTCTACAAGTTACAGAAGCAGAAAAGTACCAAGTCCCAACTGTCTACAAAAAGGCAAAAAGTGCCCTATATACAAAAGAGTGTCGGCCCCTTAGGGCTTACAAAAATATCTCCCTTCGGGATAAATTTCCCTCAGATCTTTTTGATGAAATTAATGTTGCATCCCCGTGTCCTTGTTGCCTATGTCAGTGAAGAAACATTCCCGGAGAAGCCTTTAGATCTTTCGCAGCTACCGCATTCATTTCTGATCCTCGTGTCCACCTTTGAACCTCTCTGTCGAGTGCTTTGAATGCTCCTGAGCTCAGAAGATATACACGATGCTTTTCATCCTGTTGATCTTCTTCATCTGGTTCAGCTGCCAACGATTCACTCATAGCTTTCTCTGATTGGTTGAGCATACTCCACGTAGATTCTTTGGGGAGTCAAAAGCTCATCCTGTAGAATCGCATGTCGGTGAGACACTAATCATGTCTCCCCAATGCGATTAAATCCTTTTGCAACCATCGGCATAACATGGAACTGTCGACGAGAGTTCTTAGTGAGCCCAAAAGTCATGCCGATATCGCCTTTACTTCATTGAGACTTCCCCCGATCAACGAGACCCTTAGTGAATTCAAAAATACTACACCGAGGGCATAATCCCTTCGGCAAGACCAACGGCGATCGGCGAGACATCTCACCGAGAGACATTTCATTTTGGCCAGACTTTGTCTCCTCGATATGATGTCACACCGAATCCGCTTACTCTTCGGCGAGCTCCTTTATGTCGGCGAGACTTCCTTTCTTCACCTAGACCTCACACCGAGGTCCTCTCTT